>CM038232.1:25830380-25912384 GCA_021442155.1 Cymbidium sinense | reverse complement strand
CTAAATTGATCATTGCGAGGCACCTTAGGTTGAGTTCTCACTATGTTGATGGATACACCACTCATCTTGATGGATACACCTTAGGTTGATTGGTTCTGCACCTTAGGATACACCACTCATGGCGGATGTAAGTGCTATGCTTTCTCTTTGAGTTGGCCACCATACACCTAGCTTTCTTTTAGGGATCAAGAAAAATACTAGCGACCTCCCTATGGGCACTATATTTGGATCACATCCTTTGAGACCCTATTTAGACACTACCCAGGTTACTATCAGATTAGACAGTTTCCCTTTTCTAGTAACCACCCATGCGATTGGAGAATCCATTTTATGGATGTGTAAATTCTCCCTTGGTCCAATAAATCTGAGATAGGTCAAGGCCAATATATCCCCTTATTAGTGTGGTCCCTCACCTAAATAAATCTCACATAACAAGATATAAATATAAAATATATATTCACTTATGGATTAGGAGGACACCCAGCGGTACCTTTTTGAGCATGCATCCTATCTTTAGGCCTAAAACTCCCTATAGGAATCACTTGACAACTCTTGAATTGATATAAGTCCTCAGTGACATTCACTTAGTAGTTTCCCCTAAGTCGGGTTTGATTTATTATGCTACCAATAAGTCACCCCAGCAGTTGTTCCCTACTTTAGAAGATGTAAGTTTTCTATGCTTTCTTCTTAGCACAGCCATTGCACAAGGCAACCCCAGGTTGGCTAGCTCTACCCATGACCATAGATCTCATTGGATTTATAAATCGATGACAAGTCACGATATAACCCCTTCTCGGTGGGTCCATCACACCGACATGGATCATAAATTAAATCTATCAAATTTGATCGAGCTCACATCCCTAGTAGATATGCCTCAATTCAAAATCAAACTAAACCAAACAAACCATATCAAATCTCATGAAATCTAGATAAAATTAATCCGACTACTTTTGTGTTGACATAAGTCCCCTGATATTCACTTTCACCTAGGTCGGTTTGATTTGTTGTGCATCAATAGGTCACCCAACAATTGTTCCTCCTTTGGAAGATGTAAGTGCCTTCTTCCTTCTTGCACTAAAGACAACCCCTTAGGTTGGCTAGCTCTACCCCATGGCCAGTAGACTATCCCTTTGGATTTGTAAACTTGAGGTAGGTCAAGGCTGATATAGCCACTTCTTAGTGGGTCCATCACACACCAACAGGGTCCATACATTAACTCAAATTAAATTAAACCCAGTCTAATTTTTCCCAGTGGAGCCCCAAATCATATATAAACAAGTCAAGAAAATAAATCAAATTCAAAACTAACCTCCATAGTGGAGCCAAATTAAACCAACTCCCCTAGTAGAGTCTAAATTAAAGAAATCCAACCAAACTCTTATCCTCAGTGGATACATCCCCAATCAAATCTATGAAATCAAATTCAAATCCTAATCCCTAGATAGCAAACACCTTCCCTAGTTGAAGGTTCATATACCCGATCCCTAGCAGACTCGAGCCCATATCTCTAGAAAATATGCCTCCACATCAATCAAAATAAAACAAATTAAAGTTGATTTTATCTTAATCCCCTACGGGTCTTCTTTCCACAAATTATATAATCAAATCAAATTCAAACCTTATCCCCAGTAGATTCTCTTCTTTTATGCCTTGACATAGACCTCATGTCATGTCCAATACATGTGTGATCCCCTAGCGGATCTCCCTCCATGTTTTTGACATGGAATTCTCATCAAATCTTATTTCTTCTCTTATGCACACCTTTAATACCTCAACAAATCTAACAATGTATTTGTTCAAATTACATCATCTTGACATTGTAATCACATTTTATGATTTGTGATGGTTCAAGCAAAAACTAACTATACAATATCATGCTAAACATATTATAGTGTGAATTAACACACTATATTATATTATCATATATGATCTTATATTATAATTTGCTATAATATAATATATTGTCTAACATTACACCTCATTAGAATAACTTAAAAGGAACAAATAACAAAATTTTCCCAATATATGAATAATGCTCATTTTGGATGTAAAATTATTATTTTTCTACTATAAATGGTACAAAATAGCATAATTTTGGTGTTGCTTCTTGGTGTGTGTGTGAATTTGGCCAAATTCTTCCATCTCAACCTTCAAATTAACATTTTTGTGAGTTTTGACCCAATGTATTATAACAAAAGTAAAACATACTAAAATGTACAATAACATTTAGTAACACACCACCACATTCATATATATGTGAAGTTATATTGTTTCGTACATTATATTTTAATATGCTTTCATATAATATATTATCTTACATTACACCTTAAAATGAATCACTTTAAGCAAAAAATTTATATAATTTGGTTGAAAAATGAACATTTATTTTGGATACAAAATTTCATTCTTTTGATTAAGTGACACACCATAACACCCCAATGATGTTCCCTAAAGCTTACCTTAAATTTGGCCAAATCCCATCATCTGAGCCTACAAATCAGTATTTTTATGAGTTATACCACTACAAACTCTACTACATCATACTATAACAAACTAAAATATGCTAAAAACCAAGTAGTAATACACAATAGTATGCTATAATGCATGATGCTACACTATGTTATGGCATCCTATATTATAATACACTATAACATATTATATTATATTATATTGCATATCACATCACATGGGATTGCTTAAGATAAAATTCATAAAACTAGTCTAAATAATAAAAAACTATATATTTTAATCATATCACTTACATATTTTAAATTGAAACAATATATTATGATGCCATGCTCTACCTATTATGAATTTGGAAAAATTCCACCATTTTAAAGTATAAATCAATAGTTCTATAAATAATGCTAGTGTAGGCTCGATTTATAAAAATACTAAAAGAATTTAAAATGCACAGAACAATATATTATGATATATGATGCTATACTATACTACAATATATAATATTTATTTTGAACATAAAATCTTAGTTTTTAGACTACAATTGGCATAGCACACCTTTGGTACTACAACCTAATTCCCACTTCAAATTTAATAAATTTCATCATTTGATTTATTAAATCAATATTTTTTATGATTTATATTAATATAGACTATAGGGCACAATACCATAATATACTAAAACATTTTAAAATATCTTATAACATCTAAAAACACATCACTACATGCCAAATATATGATGCTACATTATACTATAATATATGGTATTATAATATGATTTAGGGTTAGGGTTTAGGGTATTCAAATCTCTAATGGTCAAGGGAAAGTCTCTTAAAGACATTTTCTTTATCTACCATAACTATGTCAGGATGAGGTCATTCTTTAGATCTACTCCTAATGACATCTTTATTCAAGGTTTAGGGTTTAGGGTTTATGGTTAGTTTAAGGTTTAGGGTTTAGGATTAGTTTTGGGTTTACAGTTTAGGGTTTAGGGTTTAGGGTTTAGGGTTTTAGGGTTTAAGGTTCTAGGGTTTAAGGTTTAGGTTTAGGGTTTAGGGTTTAGGGTTTAGGGTTTAGGATTTAGTGTTTAGGGTTTAGGGTTTAGGGTCTAGGTTTAGGTTTTAGGTTTAGGGTATAAGTTTTAATTTAGGGTTTAGGGTTTAGGGCTTAAGGTTTTTTTAATGAGAATAAATTAGATTTAACATTTCTTCTTTTCAAGTTCATCAACCAAGTAGCACCTCAAGTATTCTAAGACATAAGTGACATAGACAAAAAATGAGCTACCATAGAGCAAAAACCCAAGATAAGTAGAAATACTATCTTACAATTTTGCATAGTGGGATCGACTATTCTTCAATTTCTCCAATTCCCATCAAACCACCCCCTCTCGTAGATCCACCATCATATCCCGATCTCCCTCACCACCACCACCAGGTAACCTCCATTGCTCCTCCTACCTCCATAACCACCTGCTAACCAACCACCTCCAGATCCCCACACCACTACATAATCATGCCTCCACCTTAGCCTCCAGCTTTGATTTGAGCCTAGTTGACAGTGATGTTCCTTCCATCAAGGTCCTACCCATTCATAGGGTTTAGGGTTTATTATTAGTTTAGGGTTTAGGGTCTCAATTTTAGTGTTTAGGGTTGTAAGTTTTAGGGTTTAGGGTTTAAGGTTTAGGGTTTAGGTTTTAGGGTTTAGGGTTTAGGGTTTAGGGTTTAGGGTTTAGGGTTTAGGGTTTTAGGGTTTTAGGGTTTAGGTTTAGGTTTAGGGTTTAGGGTTTAGGGTTTAGAATTTAAGGTTTTATGGTTTACGGTTTAGGGTTTAGGGTTGTAGGTTTACGGTTTAGGGTTTAGGATTTAGGTTTTAGGGTTTTCTTAAAATTAAGTAAACCAGTAGGTTTAGGTTTATTTAGTTTATTTTTATTTATTTGAGTTTATTTTATTTTTTATTTTATTTAGGTTTATTTTTTATTTTTATTTAGTTTAGTTTATTTATTTTAGGTTTATTTATTTTAGTTTAGGTTTTAGGTTTAGTTTATTTATTAGTTGGGTTTATTTTTATTTTACTTTTTGGGTTTAGGTTTTAGTTTTTATTTTTAGGTTTAGGTTTAGGTTTTTAGTTTATTTTATAGGTTTAGGTTTTAGTTTTTTTTTAGGTTTTTTTTAGGTTCTATTTTTTAGTTTAGGTTTAGGTTTATTTTAAGTTTATTTTATTTTATTTAGTTTAAGTTTAGGTTTAGGCTTAATTTATTTTAGTTAAGGTTTAGGTTTATTTTATATTATTTATCTTAGTTTTATTTTAGGTTTAGGTTTTCTTTAGTTTAGGGTTTAGGTTGTATTTTTTATTTTTTAGGTTTAGGTTTTTATTTAGTTTTTATTTTATTTTATTTTTTATTTTTATTTTATTTAGGTTTTATTTATTTTATTTTAGTTTATTTTTATTTTTTATTTTATGTTATTTTTAGGTTTAGTTTTAGATTTTAGTTTAAGTTTTTAGGGTTTAGGGTTTAAGGTTTAGGGTTTAAGGTTTTGGGGTTTATGGTTTATGATTAAGATTTAGGGTTTATTATTGAGGATTTAGGGTTTAGAGTTTTGAGGGTTTAGTGGTTAGGGTTTAGGCTTTAGGGTTTAAGATTTTTATGATTTAGGGTTTAGGGATTAGGGTTAGTTTAATGTTTAGGGTTTTTGGTTTTAGGGTTTAAGATTTAGGGTTAATGGTTTAGGGTTTAGGGTTAGGGTTAGGGTTTAGGGTTTAGGGTATAGGGTTTAGGTTTTAGGGTTAAGGGTTAGTTTAGGGTATAGGGTATAGGGTTTTTTATGGTTTAGGGTTTAGGGTTTAGGGTTTAGGGTTTAACGTTTAGGATTGTAAGTTTAGGGTTTAAGATTTTTGGTTTAGGGTTTAGGATTTAGGGTTTAGGGTTTAGGGTTGAGGTTTTTTTAAAAAAAATTAAGTAAACTGATAAGTTTAGGTTTATTTAGTTTATCTTTTATTTATTTTATTTGATTTATTTTTTATTTTTATTTAGGTTTATTTTTTATTTGTTTAGTTTTTTATTTTAGGTTTAATTATTTTAGTTTAAGGTTTTTATTTTAGTTTATTTTTTAGGTTTAGGTTTAGGTTTATGTTTATTTTTAGTTTAGTTTTATTTTTATTTTATTTTTTATGTTTAGGTTTTATTTGTTATTTTTGGTTTAGGTTTAATTTTTTTAGGTTTAGGTTTTAGGTTTTTATTTTAGGTTTATTATTAGGTTTTATTTTTTAGTTTTGGTTTAAGTTTATTTTTAGTTTATTTTATTTTATTTAGTTTATGGTTTAGGTTTAGTTTATTTTAGGTTTAGGTATAGGTTTTATTTATTTTAGTTTAGGTTTAGGTTTATTTTATATTATTTATTTTAGGTTTATTTTATATTATTTATTTTAGGTTTTTTTTAGTTTAGGGTTTAGGTTTTATTTTTAGGTTTATTTATTAGGTTTAGGTTTTTATTTTATTTTTATTTTCTTTTAGTTAATTTAAGTTTTTTATTTTTAGGTTTATATTATTTTTTAATTTAGTTTAGGTTTTAATTTATTTTAATTTAGCTTAGTTTTTATTTTTTATTTTTATTTTATTTTTACATTTAGGTTTAGGTTTAGGTTTAGGTTTAGGTTTTAGTTTAGGTTTTTTATTTTATTTTATTTAGGTTTAGGTTTTTTCATTTATTTTATTTTTAAGTTTTATTTAGGTTTAGGGTTTAGGGTTTATGGTTGTAGGTTTTAGGGTTTAGGGTTTAGGGTTTAGGGTTTATGATTTAGGGTTTTAGGATTTAGGGTTTAAAGTTTAAGGTTTAGGGATTAAGGTTTAGGGTTTAGGGTTCTAAGGCTTAGTGTTTAGGGTTTAGGGTTTATGGTTAGTTTTAGGGTTTGAGGTTGTAGGTTTAGGGTTTACGGTTAGTTTTAGGGTTTAGATTTAGGGTTAGGATTTTTTCATTTTTATTATTTTTATTATTTTTTTAATAAGTAAATTGATTGGTTTAGGTTTATTTAGTTTATTTAGTATATTTTTCATTTATTTGCCTTTATTTTATTATTTTTATTTAGGTTTATTTTTATTTTTTATTTAGTTTAGTTTATTTATTTTAGGTTTATTTATTTAATTTTAGGTTTTTTCTTTTAATTTATTTTTAGGTTTAGGATTAGCTTTAAGTTTATTTTTTTAGTTTTATTTTATATTTATTTTATTTTTAGGTTTAGGTTTTATTTTTTATTTTTAGGTTTAGGATTTTATTTTAGGTTTATTTTTAGTTTAGGTTTAGGTTTATTCTAAGTTTATTTTATTTTATTTAGGGTTTAGGTTTAGGTTTAGGTTTAATTTATTTTAAGTTTAGGGTTAGGTTTTATTTATTTTAGTTTAGGTTTAGGTTTATTTTATTTTATTTTAAGTTTAGGTTTTTTTTTTAGTTTAGGGTTTAGGTTTTATCTTTTATTTAATTTTGGTTTTATTTTTAGGTTTAGGGTTTTATTTAGTTTTAATTTTATTTTCTTTTAGGTTTATTTTATTTTTATTTTAGGTTTAGTTTTTATTTTATTTAGGTATTTTATTTTTTTAGTTTAGTTTAGGTTTTAATATCTTTTATTTTAGTTTAGTTTTTAATTTATACATATTTTTTTAAGGTCTAGGTTTAGGTTTAGGTTTTAGATTAGATTTTTTTATTTTATTTATTTATTATATTATTATTTAGGTTTATTTATTTATTTTATTTTTAGGCTTTATTTAGTTTATGTTTAGGTTTTTTAAGGTTTTAGGGTTTAGGGTTTAGGGTTTAAGGTTTAGGGTTATAGGTTTTAGGGTTTATAGTTTAGGGTTTAGGGTTTAGGATTTATTGTTTAGGGTTTATGGTTTAGGGTTTTAGGGTTTGGAGTTTAGGGTTTTGGGTTTTGGGTTTTGGGTTTTGGGCTTAAGGTTTTAGGGTTTAAGGTTAGGGTTTAGGGTTTAGGTTGTAGGTTATAGGTTTAGGGTTTATTTTTTTAAATTAAGTAAACTGGTAGGTTTAGTTTATTTAGTTTATTTTTTATTTATTTTAGTTTATTTTATTTTTTATTTTTATTTAGGCTTATTTTTATTTTTATTTAAGTTAGTTTATTTATTTTAGGTTTATTTATTTTAGTTTATTTTTTAGGTTTAGGTTTTACTTTTTAGTTTAGATTTATTTTTATTTTATATTTTAGGTTTAGGTCTTATTTTTTAATTTTAGGTTTAGGTTCAGGTTTTTATTTTATTTTTTTAGGTTTAGGTTTCAAGTTTTTATTTTAGGTTTATTTTTAGCATTATTTTTTAGTTTAGGTTTATTTTTAGTTTATTTTATTTTATTTAGGGTTTACATTTAGGTTTAGTTTAGCTTATTCTAAATTTAGGTTTAGGTTTTATTTATTTTAGTTTAGGATTAGGTTTATTTTATTTTATTTAGGTTTAGGGCTTAGAGATTAGGGTTAGTTTAGGGTTTAGGTTTTAAGGTTTAGGGTTTATGTTAGTTTAAGGTTTAGGGTTTGGGTTTAGGATTTAAGGTTTAGGGTTTAAGGTTTAGGGTTTAGGGTTAGGGTTAGGGTTTAGCGTTTTGGGTTTAGGGTTTAGGGTTTAGGTTTTAGGGTTAAGGGTTAGTTTAGGGTTTAGGGTTTAGGGTTTTTTATGATTTAGGGTAAGTTTAGGGTTTAGGGTTTTTTATGGTTTAGGGTTTAGGGCTTAGGGTTTAAGGTTTAGGGCTTTTTTTTTTAAATCTAGTAAACTAGTACGTTTAGGTTGATTTAGTTTATTTTTTATTTATTTTATTTGATTTAACTTTTATTTTTATTTAGGTTTAATTTTTATTTTTATTTAGTTTAGTTTATTTATTTTAGTTTAGGTTTTTTATTTTAGTTTATTTTTTAGGCTTAGGTTTAGGTTTATGTTTATTTTTTAGTTTAGTTTTCTTTTATTTTGTTTTTTAGGTTTAAGTTTAATTTATTATTTTTAGGTTTAGATTTAGGTTTTTACATTATTTTTTTAGGTTTAAGTTTTAGGTTTATTTTTAGGTTTTATTTTTAAGTTTAGGGTTAGGTTTATTTTTAGTTTATTTTATTTTATTTAGTTTAGGGTTTAGGTTTAGTTTAATTTAGGTTTAGGTTTAGATTTTATTTATTTTAGTTTAGTTTATTTTATATTATTTATTTTAGGTTTTTTTTGAATTTATTGTTTAGGTTTTATTTATTATTTATTTTTAGGTTTTATTTTTTAGATTTTTTTTTAGGTTTAAGTTTTTATTTCATTTTTATTTTATTTAGTTAATTTAAGATTTTTATTTTTTAGGTTTATTTTAATTTTAGTTTAGTTTAGGTTTTAACTTATTTTATTTTAGTTTAGTTTTTACTTTTTATTTTATTTTATTTTTACATTTAGGTTTAGGTTAAGGTTTAGGTTTTAGTTTTAATTTATTTTATTTTATTTTATTTTATTTAGGTTTAGGTTTTGTTATTTATTTTATTTTTAGGTTTTATTTAGTTTAGGTTTAGGCTTTTAGGTGTTTAGGGTTTAGGGTTTAGGTTTTAGGGTTTAGAGTTGTAGGTTTAGGTTTTGGGTTTTGGGTTTAGGGTTTTGGGTTTAGGGTTTCGGGGTTTAGGGTTTAAGGTTTAGGGTTTAGGGTTTAGGGTTTTATGATTTTGGGTTTAGTGTTTAGGGTTGTAGGTTTAGGGTTAGGGTTTTTATATTTATATTATTTTTTTTGTTTTTTAAAATTAAGTAAATTGGTAGGTTTAGGTTTATTTAGTTTATTTTTCATTTATTTTAGTTTTTTTATTTTATTTTATTCAAGTTTATTTTTATTTTTAATTATTTTAGTATATTTATTTTAGGTTTAATTATTTTAGTTTATGTTTTTTATTTAGTTTATTTTTTAGGTTTATGTTTAGCTTTAAGTTTATATTTTAGTTTTGTTTTATTTTTACTTTATTTTATATGTTCAGATTTTATGTTTATTTAGTTTAGGTTTAGGTTTTGATTTTAGGTTTATTTTTAGGTTTAAGCTTATTTTTAGTTTATTTGATTTTATTTAGTGTTTAGGCTTCAATTTAGGTTTAATTTATTTTAAGCTTAGGTTTAGGTTTTACTTAATTTAGTTTAGGTTTAGGGATTTTTTTTTAATCTAGGGTTTAGGTTTTATTTTTTGATTTAATTTTAGGTTTTATTTTAGGTTTATTTTTTGGTTTAGGGTTTTATTTAGCTTTTATTTTATTTTATTTTAGGTTTATTTTATTTTTATTTTAGGTTTAGATTTTATTTTATTTAGGTATTTTATTTTTTAGTTTAGTTTAGGATTTTATATATTTTATTTTGTTTAGTTTTTATTTTATGTTATTTATTTATTTTATTTATGTTTAGGTTTATTTATTTATTTTATTTATGTTTAGTTTAGTTTAGGTTAAGGTTTTTTTTTTAGTTTAGGGTTTAGGTTTTATTTTTAATTTAATTTTAGGTTTTATTTTTAGGTTTATTTTTTTAGTTAGGGTTTATTTAGTTTTATTTTATTTTATTTTAGGTTTATTTTATTTTATTTTAGGTTTAGCTTTTATTTTAATTAGGTATTTTATTTTTTAGTTTAGTTTAGGATTTTATATATTTTTTTAGTTTAGTTTTTATTTTATGTTATTTATTTATTTTATTTATGTTTAGGTTTATTTATTTATTTTATTTATGTTTAGGTTTATTTATTTATTTTATTTATGTTTAGGTTTATTTATTTATTTTATGTTTAGGTTTTATTTAGTTTAGATTTAGGCTTTTTAGGTTTTTAGGGTTTAGGGTTGAGGGCTTAATGTTTGGGGTTTAGGATTTAGGGTTTAGGGTTATAGGTTTTAGGGTTAATAGTTTAGGGTTTAGGGTTTAGGGTTTAGGGTTTATGGTTTAGGGTTTTAGGGTTTAAAGTTTAGGGTTTTGGGTTTTGGGTTAGGGTTTTAGGGTTGTAGGTTTAGGGTTTAGGTTTTTTTTTAATTTGTTAATCTTTTTAAATTAAGTGAACTAGTAGTTTTGGTTTATTTAGTTTATTTTTTATTTGTTTTAGTTTATTTTATTTTTTATTTTTAGGCTTATTTTAATTTTATTTAGTTTATTTATTTTATGTTTATTTATTTTAGTTTATTTTTTAGGTTATCATTTAGGTTTAAGTTTATTTTTTAGATTAGTTTTATTTTTATTTTATATTTTAGGTTAAATTTTATTTTTTAATTTTAGGTTTATGTTTAGGTTTTTATTTTATTTTTTTAACATTAGGTTTTAGGTTTTATTTTAGGTTTATTTTTAGGTATTATTTTTTAGTTTACGTTAAGGTTTATTTTTAGTTTATTTTATTTTATTTAGGATTTAGGTTTAGGTTTAGGTTTAGTTTATTTATTTTAGTTTTATGTTTTATTTATTTTAATTTAGGATTAGGTTTTATTTAGATTTTATTTTATTTTATTTTAGGTTTATTTTATTTTTATTTTAAGTTTAGTTTATATTTTATTTAGGTTTTTTATTTTTAGGTTTATTTTATTTTTTTAGTTAAGTTTAGGTTTTTATTTATTTTATTTTAGTTTAGGTTTTATTTTATTTTATTTTATTTAGGTTTAAGTTTTTTTTTATTTATTTATTTTTAGACTTTATTTAGTTTAGCTTTTATTTTTTTAGGTTTTTAGGGTTGAGGGTTTAGGGTTTAGGGTTTAGGGTTTAGGGTTAGCTTAGGGTTTAGGGTTTAGGTTAGTTTAGGGTTAGAGGTTACTTAGGTTTAGGTTAGTTTAGGGTTTATTTTAGGTTTAAGGTTAGTTTAGGTTTAGTTTAGTCTTTAGGGTTTAGGTTTTAGGTTTAAGGTTTAAGGTTTAGTTTAAAGTTTAGGTTTTAGCTTAGTGTTTAGGGATTAGGATTGGGTTTAGGGTTTAGTTTTAAGGTTAGGTTTAGGGCTTAGGGTTTTTTAGGGTTTAGGGTTTAGGGTTGTAGGTTTATGGTTTATGGTTTTGGGTTAGTTTTAGGGTTTAGGGTTTAGGATTTAGGGTTTAGGGTTTAGGGTTATTTAAAAAAATAATTAAGTAAACTGGTAAGTTTAGGTTTATTTAGTTCATTTATTATGTATTTTAATTAATTTTATTTTTTATTTTTATTTAGGTTTATTTTTTAATTTTAATTTAGTTTGGTTTATTTATTTTAGTTTATTTTTTTTTTAGTTTTGGTTTTTTATTTTAGTTCATTTTTTAGGTTTAGGTTTATGCTTATGTTTATATTTTAGTTTAGTTTTATTTTTATTTAATTTTTTAGGTTTAGGTTTACATTTTTATTTTATTTTTTTAGGTTTAGGTTTTAAGTTTTTATTTTAGGTTTATTTTTAGGTTTTACTTTTTAGTTTAGGTTAGGTTTATTTTCAGTTTATTTTATTTTATTTAGTTTAGGGTTTAGGTTTAGGTTTTATTTATTTTAGTTTAGTTTATTTTAGTTTAGGTTTAGATTTATTTTATTTTATTTATTTTAGGTTTAGCTTTTTTTTGTTTAAGGTTTACGTTTTATTATTTATTTATTTTTAGGTTTATTTTTTAGGTTTAGGTTTTTATTTAGTTTTTATTTTATTTTAGGTTTATTTTATTTTATTTTACATTTTGCTTTTATTTTATTTAGGCTTTTTATTCTTAGGTTTATTTTATTTTTTAGTTATTTTAGGTTTTTATTTATTTTATTTTATTTTAGTTTTTATTTTTTATTTTATAATATTTTTATGTTTTGGTTTAGGTTTAGACTTTAATTCAAGTTTTATTTTATTTTATTTTTTATTTTATTTAGGTTTAGGTTTTTTTATTTATTTTATTTTTAGGTTTTATTTAGTTTAGGTTTTGGTTTTTATATTTTTAGGGTTTAGGGTTTATGGTTTAGGGTTTAGGGCTTAGGGTTTAGGGTTTGGGGTTTAGGATTTAAGGTTTAGGGTTGAAGGTTTAGGGTTTAGGGTTTATGGTTTAGGGTTTTTAAAGGTTTAGGGTTTTAGTTTTAGGATTTAGGGTATTGGGTTTAGGGTTTAGGGTTTAGGATTTAGGGTTTAGGGTTTAAGATTTAGGGTTTAGTGTTTAGGGTTTAGGGTTTTGGGTTAGTTTAGGTTTATTGTTTAGGTTTTAGGGTCAAGTGTTTAGGGTTTAGTGTTTAGGGTTTCAGGTTAATTTAGGGTTTAGGGTTTTTTTAAAAATTAAGTAATCCAGTGCGTTTAGGTTTATGTAGTTTATTTTTTATTTTTTTAGTTTATATTATTTTTTATTTTTATTTAGTTTAGTTTATTTATTTATTTTAGTTTATATTTTAGGTTTAGGTTTATTTTCTAGTTGAGTTTTATTTTAATTTTTAATTTTTAATTTTAGGTTTAGGTTTTTATTTTATTTTTTTAGGTTTAGGTTTTATGTTTTTATTTTAGGTTTATTTTTAGGTTTTATTTATTAGTTTGGTTTAGGTTTATTTTTAGCTTAATTTATTTTATTTGGATTAAGTTTTAAGTTTAGTTTATTTTAGGTTTAGGTTTAGGTTTTATTTATTTTAGTTTAGTTTATTTTAGTTTAGGTTTAGGTTTATTTTGTTTTGTTTATTTTAGGTTTAGTTTTTTTTTTAGTTTAGGGTTTAGGTTTTATTTTTTTATTTATTTTTAGGTTTATTTTTTAGGTTTAGGTTTTATTTAGTTTTTAGTTAATTTTATTTTAGGTTTATTTTATTTTTATTTCGTTTACTTTTTATTTTATTTAGTTTTTTTTATTTTGAGGTTTATTTTATTTTTTTAGTTTAGCTTAGGTTTTTATTTATTTTATTTTATTTTAGTTTTTATTTTATATTTTATTTTATTTTTAGGTTTAGGATTAGGTTTTAGTTTAAGTTTTTATTTTATTTTATTTTTTATTATATTTAGGTTTAGGTTTTTTAATTTATTTTATTTTTTTGGTTTTATTTAGTTTAGGTTTAGGTTTTTAGGTTTTTTTTTAATTTAGGTTTAGGTATAGGTTTTATTTATTTTAGTTTAGTTTATTTTAATTTAGGTTTATGCTTAGTTTTTTTTTTGGTTTAGGGTTTAGGATTTATTTTTTTATTTATTTTTATGTTTTATTTTTAGATTTCTTTTTTAGGTGTAGGTTTTTATTTAGTTTTTAATTTATTTTATTTTAGGTTTATTTTTTTTATTTTAGGTTTAGTTTTTATTTTATTTAGGTTTTTATTCTTAGGTTTATTTTATTTTAGTTTAGTTTAGGTTTTATTTATTTTATTTTAATTTGTTTTTTTTTTATTTTTTTTAATTTTTAGGTTTAGGATTATTTTTTTGTTTGGGTTTTTATTTTATTTTATTTAGGTTTAGGTTTTTTTTTAAAGTTATATTTAGTTTATGTTTAAGTTTTTAGGTTTTTAGGTTTTTAGTGTTTAGGGCTTAGGGTTTAGGGTTTAGGGTTTAGGGATTAGGGTTTTAGTGTTTAGTGTTTAGGGTTTAGGGTTTAGGGTTTAGGGTTTATGGTTAGGGTTTAGGGTTTACAGTTTAGGGGTTTAAGGTTTAGGGTTTAGGGTTTGGGGTTTAGAGTTCAGGGTTTAGGGTTCAAGGTTCAGGGTTTTTTTTTTAAACTAGTAGGTTTAAGTACATTTAATTTATTTTTTATTTATTAGTTTATTTTTTATTTTTATTTAGGTTTTTTTCATTTTTATTTAGTTTGGTTTATTTATTTTAAGTTTATTTATTTTAGTTTAAGTTTTATTTTAATTTTATTTTTTAGGTTTAGTTTATTTTGGTTTATTTTTAGTTTAGTTTTATTTTATTTTATTTTAGGTTTAGTTTTATTTTTTTCTTTTTAGGTTTAGGTTTAGGTTTTTATTTTATTTTTTTAGGTTTAGGTTTTAGGTTTTTATTTTCAATTTATTTTTAGGTTTTGTTTTTTTAGTTTAGGTTTAGGTTTATTTTTAGTTTATTTTATTATATTTAGTTTAGGTTGTAAGTTTAGTTTATTTTAGGTTTAGGTTTAGGTTTTATTTATTTTAGTTTAGTTTATTTTTGTTTAGGTTTATGTTTATTTTATTTTTTTATTTTAGGTTTAGGTTTTTTTTAGTTTAGGGTTTAGGTTTTATTATTTATTTATTTTTAGGTTTATTTTTTAGGTTTAGGTTTTTATTTTGATTTTATTTTATTTTATTTTATTTTAGGTTTATTTTATTTTTATTTTAGGTTTAGTTTTTTTTTATTTTGAGGTTTATTTTATTTTATTTAGTTTAGTTTCAATTTTTATTTATTTTATTTTAATTTTTATTTTATTTTTTATTTCATTTTTAGGTTTAGGATTAGGTTTTACTTTATGTTTTTATTTTATTTTATTATTTTATTATATTTAGGTTTAGGTTTTTTATTTATTTTATTTTTTTGGTTTTTTTAGTTTAGGTTTAGGTTTTTAGGTTTTTAAGGTTTAGGGCTTAGGGTTTTTTAGAGAAATGCCATGTATGGGGTATTTTATTGCCACAAAAAGAGGGTTACAAGATCCTTAAAGGGGATAAACTCCAGAACTACTACTCAAAGAGCTACAATCTAAGGAGTAGATCCCATCTAAATCTGAAAAGCAAAGAAGACATTAAAGTAATCAAAAGATACAAATAGATTAACATAAAAAAAAGATTAGAGCCAATGCTCTGCGGGCGTGAGAATGCATGACACTATGGAGCAAACGCAAGAGGACAAGAGAAACACCTACAATGTAAAGCGGAAAGAAATTAGAGCGGTTAAATCTGACATAATGATAACGAAAATAGCATAATCGAGAATGATAGTAAAGAATTGTGATAGAGGCTCAGGCTCAGTCACACCAAGTTGGCGGATGCAAATATGTGCATCAAACTTGAAGGGTTACATCACAAGAACTACTAGCAAACCAAAAGGGTGAAATCATCACGACCATCATAGCCAACAAACTGTGTGAAGATAGCGACGGATGTTGAAAGTCTTATGGGCTTTATTACGCAAACCTAAACAAAACTATATATAATATAGAGAGGAAATTGCAAAGGGCAAAAAGATAAGGGGTCCCATGCAGGAAAAGTATCATCAATATAGTCACCCTGACATGAGGATACTTATACATATGAAATAGGCCAGCATAAAAACCATCCACAAGAAAATAGTAGAAGAGGCAGCCTGAAATCCTGCTAAGCAAGTTGATGAGCCTATAAGTAACACCATCCCAAACATATGATATATATATGATGAGCCGAGTACGAAGTAAAGTCAGAAAATGAGCCCAATCATAATAATGAATGCAGGTGACAAACCCCTTAATAATATCCATATCAGTAGTTGGCAAAAAGCAATTGTAAAGGAATGCAACATAACCAAATACCAAAAGCAGCACCAAATAAAGATAGTAAGAACTACAGCTCCAGTAGCAGCATGCTGGACAAAAAATCGGATAATCCAATTCAACAAACAAACAAGACAGCAAGACAGCAAAAGGCAGCAGCTGTCCATAGTACCACCCATTCAGAATTGACATTGAATTCCAAGGAGATAGTAGCACAAGCCTAACTGAACCCAAATGGGAATAGAAATAGCAACAATTAATGTAGATCACGCTATCAGGAAATGAGCACCCGGACACAACAGGGCAATGAAAGCCAACAACAAATAGTTAGTGCAACATTGGAACCCACTGAGGATAAATCAAAATGGGGATTCAAATTAGGTCCTCATTAGAATCCAAAAAAACAAGATAGCAGATAGATAAAATAGCCAAGATAGCGGCAAGACAACGACCAAGACAAGACAAGCAAGATGGCCATGGAACCTCTCAATCAGAGTAGACATTGCAATAGTTAGTAACCAAGTAGATAGAGCATAAAAACATGGATTGGAAGAGCAGTAGCCCAGACACCAATGACCAAAAATAATCAGAACAACAAAGTCAAAAATAGCTTGCTAAACATAGGACCCTAAAGTCCTACAACCAACAAAGATAGAGCCAACATTGGAATCCCGAGAAACAAGGATAGAAAATATCCATGATAATAAAAAGCCAAGACAACAAAACCGACTAGGCAGAGAATCACCATTCAAAATAAAGATTAAATGATACTAAGTTTAACTAAAGAAGATGGAGAAAGCGTGATAAAGTAGTCCATAGAATTGGATGATAAGCATATAATAAACCAATAAGGAGATTCAAATCAAAAGCCACCAAGCGGTCAACAACTTCATTAGAGGCTTTTGAACAAAATAAACCAAACCCAAATAACATGTAGAGTATTAATCTAGTTCACCAACAACCAAGAATTACCAAGAGAGGCGGCCAAAAGTCCACCCATTCGAGTAAATAGAGCATATGTAAAGATCCAAATAATCGGATGGAAAATCACGGTTTAATTTGAACATAACCAAGGGGATAAATCATCAGGAGAAATCAGCGTTGCGGTTGTTAACAACAAAATAGTCAGAGAAATAAAAGGCAAGAAATAATAACCACAAAGACAACTTGCTGGACAAAGGACCCTAAAATCCAAAAGCCAACAGTGGTAGCAATAAAACAAAAATTACACCCACCATATAAAATTCCAATAAAAAAAGAGATGTAAAGTAGCAGCAGAAAGGGTTCAAAAGATAATCAACAGAAAAAAAAACCTTCCAGATAAAGATGATTAAGCTAGCAACTAAACCCACAACCACATTAAAGGCAAACTAGAAGCCATAAAGGAAGTCCAAACACGCAAGGAATTAATAAAATTGAGCGAAATTGAAAATCTCTCTTGGCGGGGAATATGAGGTTGGGCAAAACAATCAGTAGACAACACCAACAACACACCCTACGAACGGATAAACAACCCGATAAACTGGATAAAGACTCAATGATCCGGACCATCCAACAACCAAGAAAGAAAATAACGACAAGTTGGCCATAAAACCAACCATTCAAATTATATAATGCATAAGTTAAATCCCATAGTTAAGGAAGAGGTGCGGCCAATACTAGATGAAGGATGTAAAAGCGACTCATGAAAATCATCCCAAGTTTTAACAAACATTGAAAAAATGAGAGATAAGAAAGTCAAGTAGAAAAATAAAAGCCATCTTGCTCTACAACCTCAATAGAAGGCCCGAACAAAACAAAATAAAAGAAGCGACATGAGGAGCAATAATCAGATCGCCAACATCCGGGACAATATTACCAACAAGGCGGATGCATAATTTTAGAGCCAAAAGGTAAAACAATAGATTAATTGATCATACACGGATGAGAAAGAAAGGCGGTTAGAAGAACACCAGGCAACAAATAACTAATAAACACAAGGTTAGCCAGTAGGACAGTGAATCTAGAAATCCAACAGCCATAAGTTAAAACAACACTACAATTATTGCAATCATATGATAAGCCAATAAAAAGCAGTGGAGCAACAGAGCTACCATAAGGGTTCAAAAGGGTATTATCAATGAAATCCTTTAGAGAAATTAGCTAGCGTAGAACTACCCTCCTCAGAAATCGGCGAAAGGAATTCATTAAACAATACCAAACCGCAAAGAACCATTAATAATAACAAAGGTATTGCATTTTCTTTCCTTACGTATGTAAGGCGGGGTTAACATACATTCAAAAATACATTAAACCAACACCAAGACCAACCTTCTGGACAAAGGGCCCAAAAGCCCAACAACCAACAATTAAACATTTAACATAAATGTTGCATCCAGAAACAATAAGACCCCAAATAAGGTTGGGATAATTAAACCAACAGCAGATGCCACTTAGCTCATCAAAGGACCAGCAAGGAGTAATATGATGATCCATCACCAAATTCCAATGAAGCAGCAGCACATTAATAGTAAAAATAGTAGAGGCAGTAAGCACCTAATTAAAGCTAAGATAATTAAACCAACGACGCGTGCCACAGAGATCAACAAGTAAACAACAAGGATATCAAGTTGATGCATCGAAAGACCAAAGAAATAACAATAAATAGAAAATGATCATGCAATAAAAGAGGTATTGAAGCAGGTAAATCCAATAGGTTAGATTAATTTTTGAGATAAGGAAACCCAGTATTGTCCAGATTAACCAAGCCATGCAAATGTTTAGGAAGGGTTAGTTGATCAAAGAATTTTATTCCATCTAATCCCAGCAGATTGGCTGATAATCAGCACATGCATTACCCTCATGCCATACATGAGTGATTTTAAAGTAGAGTTGAGCAAGGAGAGTTCTAGTTTGCTTAAGAAGGTAGTATAAGTATTGCCCATTTTGGTGGAAGTCGAGATCAATCAGTGAAGGGCATCCACCTCAATCCAAATATTGAGCCAACCTTTTTGAAGGCAAATCTCAAGAGCTTTGTACACTACCATGAGCTCAACAAAGGGAACAGAGCAGGGATTAAGGGGTAAGCAAAGGCACATAAGACTTTTCTATTAAGATTTTTGAAAATACTACCACAGCCTAAACCTTTATGAGAGACAGAGCCAGCAGTGTTAACTTTAATAGTGTTAGCATGAGGTTTTACCCAATAAACAATCTTATCATCTTTACAAATGTGGTGATCCAGAAAGTTAAGACCTAGTTTATTGGCCACAAATTTGCAACCTTTGAATTATTTGTATTTAATTAAATTAGCATTAAACAAGTCACAGATTTTATTTTTAGTTCTAGAAATTATACTCATGTGATTCATAGGGATCTCAAGATGTTTTGCATCATTTTGGTCCATCCATATGAACCAAATAGGAGTGATAGCAGTTATGACTTTACTATGTCCTTTAATAGTGTTCTCAAAATAAACTTCAAGAAGTTATTATAAATTTAAGGAGCATTGAAAATGACAATGTTAAAGAGGTCATCATACCAAATCCAAAGTTTAGAAAGCAATGGCCCCATTAACAAAATATGATTCACATTCTCAATGTGAAAATAGCATTGGCATTTTGAAGGTAATTGAAAACCTTTACCCCCCACAACAAGAAGTCCACAGGGATGAAGTTTTTCAAAATACACCAAGTAAGAACAGAGTAAGAAGTAGAGATATTGTTGTTCCAAAGTTTAGAAACCACGTAGAAAAATCATGAGTTTCTTTAATGTAAATCCAAACATTTTTAAAGTTAAAATCACCATTATGTGAAAGCTTAAAAAGGATCTGATCTTGATTGGTAGGAATGATAGGAATAGTAGTAAGCTTATTTAAAAGAGAGGGAGGAATATGATCAGTAAGTTTATTGTCGTTTCACATATTATTCTGACAGAAAGAGTTCACTTTAATAGCAGCAGTGGAATGGGTAGAAAGTAAGTCGTCAATGGACCCACCTCCAGTCCAGTTGTCTTGCCAAAAGAAAGAAGAACTAGAGTTAATCCCCCAAGAAATTAAAGATTTGGCATCCCATTTGATGGAATAAAGTCTTTTCCAAATGGGAGAGTCTCCCACTTTATAGGGGCAAATGAGAGGGTGCTTACCCTGGCAGTATTTAGCAGTCATGAAATTAGCCCATAGACTATTGTTTTTCCTTAAATTCCACCAAAGTTTATAAGAAAAGATAGTTTCCTTGATTGGTTTACATCAAGACCACCTTGACAAAAGTGCCACGTTTTATACCAAGAGGTCGATGCATTTTTTAGAGGAATTATTAGATCCCAAAAATTTGTTAATAAGCAGCTCAATTGTTAATGATAGAGTTGGTTACATTGGTTTGAATGAGATACAAAGGCATGGAGTTAAGGGTGCTCTTAATCAAAGTGAGCCTACCACCAAAGAAAGTAAGTGAAATTCCCAAACAAAATTTTATTAGAGATTTTTTGGATTAGCTCATCAAAAGGTGAGATCTTTTTTTGACCTTTAAAGAGGAGCACCAAGATATTTAATAGGAAGTTGTTGATGTTGAAAATTAGTAATTCTCAGATTTGGTTGGTCCTATTGCTAGGGATTTTAGAAGAAGGAATGAAACAACTTTTGCCTTCATTGAAAAGAAAACTTTCGTTGCCAAATTTATTTAAAAGATTCTTAATAGTTTTAATGTGAGGAATTGAGGCATTGCAAAAGATTATAAAGTCATTAGCAAAACTAAGATGAGTGACAAGAAGACCACCTTGATTTCTATAAAACATCCTAGGATTATTGTAAAAAAAATCATTCAGACTCCTTGATAGATATTCAACAACAATAATAAAAGAGAGGGGATAGGGGATCCCCTTGTCTCAAACCATGCTTTGAGGGAAAAAACCTAGGGATTCACCATTCATGATAACGAGAACCAAACATTTGTAATGCAATTTTTGATGAGGTAGATAAAATAACAAGAAAACCCAAACAAATGAAGAATTTGAAAGAGGAAATCCCAAGAGAGGTTGTCAAAAGCTTTAGTGATGTCAGTTTAAAAGGATGTTACCACCTCATAGGAACATCAATGTCATGAATGACTCTTGTGCTAGAAGTATGTTATCGAGATGCTCTACCTTTAACATTTGGTTGGGGAAATAATTTTAGGCGGCGGACTAATTCTATTAGCAATTAATTTAGCAATTAGTTTATGAAAGAAGGTGCAAAGGCGATAGGTAAATCCCCAAGATTGATTATTAATTTTGGGAATGAGAATAATGGAAGTGCTAGAAAAAATCTAGGTAAAGGGTTACCCTCAAAAAATCAACAACTACATCAACAAAGGTCTTAATAATAGGCCAATAATGTTGAAAAAAATTGAGTCATGTAGCCTTGGGGCCGAATAGAATCGTGTTCATGCTATTGAGAATACTACCAATCTCGACTTAGTAAGCGAGTAAGTGGTTTTCATCATTAGAGATCATAGAGGAGATCAAATGTGTGTTGGAGATGGCTTCTAAGGAGGGGTTGTTGTTTAATAAATTTTGAAAATGATGTATGATAGAATCTTTAATATCATTATTGTCAGTAATTCAAGTTCTGTTATCATTTTTGATTTTTTTGATAGAGTTTAAGGCTTTCTTTTTTTTAAAAAAGAGCATGAAAATACTTTGTGTTTCTATCACCATCAGCAATATGTTTGCTAGCAGCCTTTTGGTGCTAGTAGGTTTCCTCCATATTCTGATAATTAATCAAGTTATCTTTAGCTACATTCAAATCATCAAGCTTATTAGAGTCAGTCAAAACAGCATCTTCAAGAGAGCAAACAAGTTGTTCCATATTTTTGAGATTTAGATTTTTAAAATGGTGCTTGTTCCACCAATTTAGATTTTGTTTAAGCCTTTTAGCTTAAGCCAAAGCGAATCATGCCTTTAATGGAATTATCGGATGAATAGGGCTCCAATTAATGGAAAACAAAATTAATGAAATCACTATGTTGGATCACATATTTTGGAATCTAAAGGAGTAGGGGAGGATAGTCTAGTGGAGGGATTTTTGAGAAATCAAAAGCGAGCATGGTAGATAAAGTTTTACTTAAATGTTCAACTGAAGTAAGAGGCCATTGATTGATCCAAAGGGAATTAAAGAGGGTCCTATCAAGCTGCCAAAGTCTAGAATTATGCCACGTGTAGTCGGAACCCAAAAAACCAATATCAATTAGATTATAATCAAGAATCATATTAGAAAAGTCTTCCATGGAATGAATGTTAGGAGAGCAACCTCCCCTTCTTTTTAAGGATGCGAGAATAGTGTTGAAATTACCACCAACCAACCAAGGTTTGTTGACAGAGGAGGCAAAGGTTCTTAAGTTATTCCAAAGGATGTTCCTACAAGTTCTATTACAAGAAGCATAAATAAAGGAACCAAGAGCAAAAAATTCACCCAATGAGATTTGAACATTAACCAATTGATGAAGGTCATCAAGGATAAAGATGTTGACTAGATTATTCCAAAAACACCAAATTTTATTGCTAATATTATAAAAGGAGTTTTGAAAGCCAAGCATTCTAGCAACCTGAGTGATCTTAGAAGAGTGTATGAACGGTTCAATAACAACAAGTAAGGCTATGTTATGAGTGCGGCAAAGGCTTCTAACATGGTTGCATTGCGGACAATGATAGTCTTAATACCCCTAACATTCCAAATAAGTAAATTAATCATAATAAATAAGAAGAAAAGAAGAAAGATAATAGAAGGATAAGAAAAAACAAGAAGAAGAAAGACACGTGATGTAATCATTTATGGGAAGTTAAAGAAGATCTAGTGGTTCTAGTGGAGCTATTAGTGAACATTCTAGCTTTAAAGGATTTTTTCTTATTAAAAGTTTGAAAAGGTCTATCTATGTCCAAAGTATCTCCATCCGAGAGAGATTAATTTGTGTAATTTAGAATAGGGCTAGTATCCGTCAAAACATTCCTAACTGAAATTTCCCCTTCTTCAGTGTCAGAATTAAGAAGAGGAATTGGGTTAGCCTGAGTATCACTCTGAAGGGTAGGAGAAGGAGAGGTTGTGAAGCCATTAATAGCACAATTTTCATGTTTAGTTTCAAAAATACTTTTCAAATTTTGTTCCACTACCAAAGAGTCAACATTTTTGAAATTTTGAATTATCATCAAATGGGCACTTTTAGAATTAGTTTTCAGATTTTGATCCTAAAGTTCCCATTCAAGACAAGAGTTCATATGAGTCTCATCAGTTCACTAGCCAAAGAGGTAAGGTAGAATGAATCAAGGTATTGTCTAGAGGAACCAAAATATTACAATTAGAAGCAATAATAGTTAAGTTATCATTGGCCTCCTCATGAACCACATGAGCCATATTATTAAACTGCTCTGAATGCTCTCTAGTAGACAAATCAGTAGATAATAATCCCTTTTGAAGAACTTTAGGCACATAAGCCAATTTATTGGTTTTTTCATTTGCTAGAGAGGGATTAGGATCTGACAGTTTAATCTTTTTAAGATGAGGATGCAACACAAAGCATTCAGAATGATCATGACCATGAGTCTTACAGTGCGTGCAAAAAATAGGAAATTTTCAAATTCCACTTTTTGATTATAGCCAAATTTCTCAGAGCTGATCCATACTTCTTTTGGATACTTTTTGGTAATATCAATCTCAACTAAAATACGAGCAACTAATGGTCGTGATCTCGCAGTAGTGGCCTAATCAATTTGGAGATGCCGACCAAAGAGAGCCCCAACCGCAAAGAGGACTTGATGTGTAATGTAATGTATTCTCATATTAGGAAAGGCAAGCCATAGAGGAACAATAGGGGATTCCTCTTTTACATCAAAAAGAGGAGACCATTTCAAAAGTCTCATTTGACAATTATACACAAATTAGGAGCAACGAACAAAAACTCTTGAGTAATCTAAGTCATTGATAGCTGAATAAGGACATGCCTAGGATCAATCAATCCGATAGTGAAAATGCCAGAGAGCTTTAGGCAATGAAAAAGGATCAGATATTATCAAGAGTCGGGCGACGTTAGGAAAATTTACCAACTAAAGAAAATTCAAATGGCTTTGCCAACTTTTTCACGTCAAGATCCGAGCACATTACAGCAGGCATTCCATGAAAAGATGTTGAACTCAAGTTAACTGAAGTAATAGGGGAAGTGTTCTTACCAGATAATGCATCCTTGAAGGACTTAATAGCAGGTAGAGTAATGGGTGGAGTCAAATCCATAATACCTTGAAATTCGGAAGCCCTAGTCGACGCTTCCAAGTTCGAAGAGCTCGATTGCACGGAAAGTGGTGCCTCCGCCATTGATAGAATAAGGGATACTCACATTAGCGGCCAAAAAGAGAGCAAACAACCAGAAATTATGATCAAGAAGGATCAAAATTAGCTGCAAGAAAGTCAAGGAACAATCCAGAGTCGTGAGAGGAAGTGGGTTTGAGGGTTTAGGGCTTAGGGTTTGGGGTTTGGGGTTTAGGGTTTAAGGTTTAAGGTTATAGGTTTTAGGGTTTAGGGTTTAGGGTTTAGGGTTTATAGTTTAGGGTTTAGGGTTTGAGGTTTAGGATTTTAAGGTTTAGTGTTAAGAGTTTAGGGTTTATGGTTTTTTTTTAATTTTATTAATTTATTAATTTATTTTTTAAATTAAGTGAACTAGTAGGTTTAGGTTTATTTAGTTTATTTTTTAATTTTATTTAGGTTTAATTTTATTTTTATTTAGTTTAGTTTAGTTTATTTTTTAGGTTTAGGTTTAGGTTTAGAGTTATTTTTTAGTTTAGTTTTATTTTCATTTTATTTTTTATTTATATTTAGGCTTATTTGTATTCTTATTTAGTTTAGTTTATTTATTTAAGGTTTATTTATTTTGGTTTATTTTTTAGGTTTAGGTTTAGGTTTAAGTTTAAGTTTATTTTTTAGTTTAGTTTTATTTTTATTTTATCTTTTAGTTTAGTTTATTTTAGTTTAGGTTTAGGTTTATTTTATTTTATTTTAGGTTTAGGTTTTTTTTAGTTTAGGGTTTCGGTGTTATTTTTTATTTATTTTAGGTTTATTTTTTAGGTTTAGGTTTTTATTTAATTTTTATTTTATTTTATTTTTTGGTTTATTTTATTTTTATCTTAGGTTTAGTTTTTATTTTATTTAGATTTTTTATTTATTTTAGTTTAGTTTAGGTTTTTATTTATATTATTTTACTTTTTATTTTTTTTATTTTCTATTTTAGTTTAGGTTAAGGTTTAAGTTTTCATTTATGTTTTATTTTTTATTTTATTTTGGTTTAGGTTTACATTTTTAGCTTTTTAGGGTTTAGGGTTTAAGTTTTAGGTTTTTATTTTAGGTTTATTTTTAGGTTTTACTTTTTAGTTTATTTTATTTTATTTAGTTTAGGGTTTAGTTTAGGTTTAGGTTTAATTTATTTTAGTTTAGTTTAGTTTAGGTTTAGGTTTATTTTATTTTGTTTATTTTATTTTTATTTTAGGTTTAGGTTTATTTTAATTTAGGGTTTGGGTTTATTTTTTTTTTATTTATTTTAGGTTTATTTTTTAGGTTTAGGTTTTATTTAGTTTTTTATTTTACATTTAATTTTTATTTTATTTAGAATTTTATTCTTAGGTTTAATTTATAATTTTAATTTAGTTTAGGTTTTATTTATTTTATTTATTTTATTTTTATTATTTTATTTTATTTTTTTTGTAAGTTTACTTTTAGAGATTTTATTTATTTTTAGGTTTAGGTTTTGGTTTAGATAAAAAATGAGCACACATAAATCAAAAAGCCTATATAAGTAGAATCGTCTCTACTGTAAAGACACAGTTCCATAAGCAGTAGATCGGATCGACTATTCTTCAATTTCTCCAGTTCTCATCAAAATGACCCCCACCTCACGAGTAGCGGGATCCGACATCATATCCCCAATCTCTTCCTCACCACCACTGCAGGTCCATCGATCTTAGCCTCTATAACCACCATGCTCTACCACCAACTCCATATCCACCGGCTCCAAATCCCCACCACCACTATGATAATGGCCTCCTTCCCACCAGATCTAAGGAGCCTATTGAGGGTGATGTTCCTGCCTTCAAGGCTCTGCCCATTCTTAAGGTTTAGGGTCAGTTTAGGGTTTAGGGTTAGTTTAGGGTTTAGGGTTTAGGGTTTGGGGTTTAAGGTTTAGGGTTCTACATTTTAGAGTTTAGGGTTTAGGGTTTAGGGTTTATGGTTTAGGGTTTTGGGGTTTACGGTTTAGGGTTTAGAGTTGTAAGTTTTGGGTTGTTGGTTTAGGGTTGTAGGTTTAGGGTTTAGGGTTTTTTTATTTTAGGTTTTAGGGTTTAGGGTTTAGGGTTTTTTTATTTTAAATTAAGTAAATTGGTAGGTTTAAGTTTATTTAGTTTTTTTATTTATTTGATTTTATTTTAATTTATTTTATTTTTTAATTTTATTTAGGTTTATGTTTATTTTTAGTTAGTTTAGTTTATTTATTTTAGGTTTATTTATTTTAGTTTAGGTTTTTTATTTTAGTTTATTTTTTAGGTTTATTTTTTAGTTGAGTTTTATTTTTATTTTATTTTTTAGGTTTAGGTTTTATTTTCTATTTTTATGTTTAGGTTTAAGTTTTATTTTATTTTTTTAGGTTTAGGTTTTAGGTTTTTATTTTAGGCTTATTTTTAGTTTTTATTTTTTTTTGAAGGTTTAGGTTTATTTTTAGTTTATTTCATTTTATTTAATTTAAGGTTTAGGTTTAGTTTATTTTATGTTTAGGTTTAGGTTTTATTTATTTTAGTTTAGTTTATTTTAATTTAGGTTTAGGTTAATTTTATTTTATTTATTTTAGGTTTAGGTTTTCTTTTGTATTCATTTTTAGGTTTATTTTTTAGGTTTAAGTTATAATTTGGTTTTAATTTTATTTTATTTTAGGTTTATATTATTTTTATTTTACATTTGGGTTTTATTTTATTTAGGTTTTTTATTTTTAGGTTTATTTTATTTTTTGGCGTAGTTTAGGTTTTTATTAATTTAATTTTAGTTTAGTATTTATTTTTTATTCTATTTTATTTCTAGATTTAGGTTTAGGTTTATGTTTAGGTTTAGGTTTTAGTTTAAGTTTTTATTTTATTTTATTTTATTTTATTTTGGTTTAAGTTTTTTTATTTAATTTATTTTTAGGCTATATTTTATTTATGTTTAGGCTTTTTGGTTTTTAGGTTTTTAGGTGTTTAGGGCTTAGGGTTTAGGGTTTAGGGTTTAGGGTTTATCATTTACAGTTTAGGGTTTAGGGTTTAGGGTTGTAGGTTTTAGGGTTTATAGTTTAGAGTTTAGAGTTTAGAGTTTAGGGTAAGGATTTTTTTTTGTATTTTTTTTTATTTAGGTTTTTGGGTTTAGGGTTTTTTAGGATTTAGGGTTTACAGTTTAGGGTTAAGGGTTGTAGGTTTAGGGTTTAGGGTTTAGGGTTTAGGGTTAAGGATTTAAGGTTTAGGCTTAGGGTTTTGTGTTGGTTTTTTTAAATTAAGTAAACCAGCAGGTTTAGGTTTATTTAGTTTATTTAGTTTATATTTTATTTGTATATTTAGGTTTTGTTTTTTTTTTATTTAGTTCAATTTATTCATTTTATGTTTGTTTATTTATTTTGGTTTAGGTTTTTTATTTTACTTTTTTATTTTTTTAGGTTTAGGTTTATGTTTATTTTTTAATTTATTTTATTTTTTTAGGTTTACATTTTAATTTTATTTTTAGGTTTAGGTTGAGATTTTTATTTTATTTTTTTAGGTTTATGTTTTAGGTTTTTATTTTAGGTTTATTTTTATGTTTTATTTTTTTAGTTTAGGTTTAGGTTTAGTTTTAGTTTATTTTATTTTATTTAGTTTATGGTTTAGGTTTAGGTTTAGGTTTTATTTATTTTAGTTTAGTTTATTTTAGTTTAGGTTTAGGTTTATTTTATATTATTTATTTTAGGTTTAGGTATTTCTTTTAGTGTAGGGTTTAGGTTTTATTTTTTATTTATTTTAAGTTTTATTTTAGGTTTATTTTTTAGGTTTAGGTTTTCTCTTAGTTGTTATTTTATATTATATTAGGTTTATTTTATTTTTATTTTACAATTAGTTTTTATTTTATTTAGTTTTTTACTTTTAGGTTTATTTTATTTTTTAGTGTAGTTTAGGTTTTTATTTATTTTATTTTATTTTAGTTTTTAATTTTATTTTTTAATTTTAGGTTTAGGTTTAGGTTTAGGTTAAGGTTTTACTTTAAGTTTTTATTTTATTTTATTTTTTATATAATTTAGGTTTATGTTTTTTAATTTTTTTTATTTTTCAATTTTATTTAGTTTAGGTTTAGGTTTTTTGTTTTTAGGTTTTTAGGGTTTAGGGTTTAGGGTTTTGGGTTTATGGTTTGGGGGTTAGGGTTTAGGGTTTAGGGATGTAGCTTTTTGGGTTTTGCTTTTAGGGTTTTAGGGTTTAGGGTTTAGCTTTAGGGATTAGGGTTTAGGGTTTAGGGTTTTAGGGTTTAGGGTTTAGGGTTTAGGATTTAGGGCTGTAGGTTCAGGGTTTAAGGTTTAGGGTTTAGGGTTTGTTTTAGGGTTTAGGGTTTAGGGTTAGCATTTTTTATAATTTTTATTTATTTAATTTTTAATTTTTTTTTAAATTAAGTAAACTTGTAGGTTTAGGTTTACATAGTTTATTTTTATTTATTTTACTTTATTTTATTTTCTATTTTTTAGCTTTATTTTTATTTTGTTATTTAGGATTAGGTTTTATTTTTTATTATAGGTTTAGGTTTAGGTTTTTATTTTAGTTTTTTAGGTTTAGGTTTTAGGTTTTATTTTAGGTTTATTTTTAAGTTTTATTTTTTCAGTTATGTTTTAGGTTTATTTTTAGTTTAGTTTATTTTATTTTGTCTAGATTGAGGTTTGGGTTTAGTTTATTTTAGGTTTAGGTTTAGGTTTTATTTATTTTAATTTAGTTTACTTTAGGTTTATTTTATTTTTTATTTTAGGTTTACTTTCTTTTTTGTTTAGGGTTTAGGTTTTATTTTTACTTATTTTTAGGTTTATTTATTAAGTTTTGGTTTTATTTAGTTTTATTTTATTTTATGTTAGGTTTATTTTATTTTATTTTAGGTTTAGTTTTATTTTATTAAGTCTTTTATATTTTATTTTAGTTTAAATTTTATTTATTTTATTTTAGTTTAGTTTTATTATTTATTTTATTTTCTTTTTAGGTTTAGGCTTAGATTTAGGTTCAGGTTTTAGTTTATGTTTTATTTTATTTTATTTTTTTAATTTATTTTAGTTTAGGATTTTTTTATTTTAATTTTCAAGTTTTATTTAGTTTAGGTTTAGGCTTTTAATGTTTTGGGTTTAGGGTTTAGTGTTTAGGGATTAGGGATTAGGGTTTAGTGTTTAGGTTTTAAGTTTTAGGGTTTATGATTTTTGGGTTTAGGGTTTATGGTTTAGGGTTTAGGGTTTTGGGTTTTGGGTTTTTAGGGTTTAGGTTTAAGGTTTATGTTTTAGGTTTAGAGTTTAAGTTTTAGTTTAGGGTTTAGGGTTTTTGGTTCTTTTTTATTATTTTAATTTTATTTTTTAAGAGAGAACAAATTCAGATTCAACATTTATTCTTTTTAATTTCATCAACCAAGTAACACACCAAGTTTTCTAAGACATAAGTGATGACATAGATAAAATGAGCATGCATATCCACTACCTGATCCCCCCCATTTGCTCCTAGCCTCCATAACCACAGTCCACCATCTCCATATCCACCACCTCCAGATCCCCCACCACCACTACGATAACTACCACCTCCGTCTTCGCCTCCACTGCCAGATCTAGAATGAGCCTAATTGAAGGTGATGTTCCTACCATCAAGGTTCTGCCCATTCTTAGGGTTTAGGTTTAGGTTTAGGTTTATTAGGTTTTAGGTTTTAGGTTTAATTTTTAATTTATTTAGTTACTTTAGGTTTAGGGTTTAGGGTTTAGGGTTTAGGTTTAGGATTTAGGGTTTAGGGTTTAAGGTTTTAGGGTTTATGCTTTTAAGGTTTAGGATTTTGAGTTTTTTAGGATGTAGGGTTTAGGGTTTAGGGTTTAGGGTTGAAGGTTTAGGGTTGTAGGTTTAGGGTTTATGATTTAGGATTTAAGGCTTTTTTTAAAAAATTTAAGTAAACCAATAGGTTTAGTTTTATTTAGTATATTTAGCTTAATTTTTATTTATTTTAGTTTACTTTATTTTCTATTTTTATTTAGGTTAATTTTTTTAAATTTAATTTAGTTTATTTATTTTAGTTTAATCTTTTTATTTTACTTTATTTTTTATGTTTAGGTTTATTTTTAAGTTGAGTTTAATTTTTATTTTATTTTTTATGTTTAGGTTTTATTTTTTTATTTTTAGGTTTAGGTTTTTATTTTATTTTTTACGTTTAGGTTTTAGGTTTTTATTTTAGGTTTATTTTTAGGTTTATGTTTATTTTTTGTTTATTTTAATTTATTTATTTTAGGTTTAGGTTTAGGTTTAGCTAATTTTATGTTTAGGTTTTATTTATTTTTGTTTAGTTTATTTTAGTTTAGGTTTAGGTTTATTTTATTTTGTTTATTTCATTTTTATTTTAGGTTTAGGTTTCTTTTTTAGTTTAGGGTTTAGGTTTTATTTTTTCTTTATTTTTAGTTTTTTTTAGGTTTATTTTTAAGGTTTAGGTATTTATTTAGTTTTAAATTTATTTTCTTTTAGGTAAATTTATTTTTCTTTTAAATTAAGTAAACCAATAGGTTTAGGTTTATTTAGTATATTTAGTTTATTTTTTATTTATTTTAGTTTACTTTATTTTTACTTTTTATTTAAGTTTATTTTTATTTTTATTTAGTTTAGTTTATTTATTTTAGCTTAGGTTTTTAATTATAGTTTATTTTATTTTATTTAGTTTAGGGTTTATGCTTATTTTTTAGTTGAGTTTTATTTTCATTTTATCTTTTTAGGTTTAGGTTTTATTTTTTATTTTTAGGTTTTATTTTTAGTTAAGATTTAGGTTTATTTTTAGTTTATTTTATTTTATTTAGTTTTGGTTTTGTTTAATTTAGGGTTAGATTTAGGTTTTATTTATTTTAGTTTAGTTTATTTTATTTTAGGTTTAGGTTTATTTTATTTTGTTATTTTATTTTTATTTTAGATTTAAGTTTATTTTTAGTTTTTGGTTTAGGTTTTATTATTTATTTCTTTTTGGGTTTATTTTTTAGGTTTAGGTTTTTATTTAGTTTTTATTTTATTTTATTATAGGTTTATTTTATTTTTATTTTATGTTTAGTTTTTATTTTATTTAGGTTTTTATTCTTAGGTTTAATTTAATTTTTAGTTTAGTTTAGGTTTTTATTTATTTTATTTTAGTTTTTTTATTTATTTATTTTATTTTATTTTTAGGTTTAGGTTTAGGTTTCAGTTTAGGTTTTATTTTATTTTATTTTATTTAAGTTAGGTTTATTTATATAATTTAGTTTTAGGTTTTTTTTAATTTAGGTTTAGGTTTTTAGATTTTTAGGGTTTAAGCTTTAGGCTTTAAGGTTTATGCATTAGGGTTTATGATTTATGGTTTTAGGGTTTAGATTTAGGGTTAGGGTTTAGAGTTTAGGGTTTAGGATTTAGTGTTTAGGCTTTAGGGTTTAGGGTTTTTAGGGTTTAGGGTTTAGGGTTTAGGGTTAGTTTAGAGTTTAGGGTTTAAGGTTAGGGGTTTAGGGTTTAGGGTTTTTTTTACAAATTAAGTAAACCAGTAGGTTTAGGTTTATTTTATTTATTTAGTTTATTTTTTATTTATTTTAGTTCATTTTATTTTTATTTAGGTTTATTTTTTATTTTTATTTAGTTTAAATTATTTATTTTAGTTTAAGTTTTTTATTTTGGTTTTCTTTTTAGGTTTAAGTTTAGGTTTATGTTTATTTTTTAGTTTAGTTTTTTTTTTAAGTTTAGGTTTTATTTTTAATTTTTAAGTTTAGGTTTAGGTTTTTAATTTATTTTTTTAAGTTTAAGTTTTAGTTTATTATTTTAGGTTTATTTTAGGTTTTATTTTTTAGTTTAGGTTTAGGTTTATTTTTAGTTCATTTTATTTTGTTTAGGGTTTAGGTTTAAGTTTAGTTTATTTTAGGTTTAGGTTTAGGTTTTATTTATTTTAGTTTAGTGTATTTTAGTTTTGGTTTGGGTTTATTTTATTTTGTTTATTTTAGGTTAAGGTTTTTTTCTTTAGTTTAGGGTTTAGGTTTTATTTTTATTTATTTTTAAGTTTTATTTTTAGGTTTATTTTTTAGGTTTAAGTTTTTATTTAGTTTTTATTTTATTATATTTTAGGTTAATTTTTTATTTTACATTTCAGTTTATTTTATATTTTATTTTTTATTTTATTTTTAGGTTTTTTTTTATTTTATTTTAGTTTTATTTTTTTTATTTTTTAGGTTTAGGTTTAGTTTAAGTTTAGGTTTTTTTATTTATTTTAGGGGTTTTTTTTTAGTTTAGTTTAGGTTTTTTTAGTTTTTAGGTTTAAGTTTTTAGGGTTTAGGTTTAGGGTTTAGGGTTTAGGTTTAGTTTAGGGTTTAGGGGTTTTAGGGTTTAGGTTTAGGGTTTAGGGTTTAGGTTTAGTTTTTAGTTTTTTTTAAATTAGTTTAGGGTTTAGGTTTAGGTTTTTTATTTTTTATTTATTTTATTTTTTTTATTTTTATTTAGTTTAGTTTTATTTTAGTTTAGTTTTTTTTAGTTTATTTTTTTTTTATTTTAGGTTTAGTTTATTTTTTTAGTTTATTTTTATTTTATTTTAGTTTATTTATTTTTTATTTATTTTAGTTTAGGTTTATTTTTATTTTATTTTTTAGTTTTTATTTTAGGTTTATTTTTTAGGTTTTATTTTTAGTTTAGTTTAGGTTTATTTTATTTATTTTATTTTTTTAGTTTAGGTTTATGTTTATTTATTTTAGGTTTAGGTTTAGGTTTTATTTATTTTAGTTTAGTTTATTTTAGTTTAGGTTTAGGTTTATTTTATTTTTTTTTTTTAGTTTAGGGTTTAGGTTTTATTTTTTTATTTTTTTAGGTTTATTTTAGTTTAGGTTTTATTTTAGTTTATTTTATTTATTTTAGGTTTATTTTATTTTTTATTTTAGTTTAGTTTTTATTTTTATTTTATTTTTAGGTTTATTTTATTTTAGTTTAGTTTAGGTTTTTTATTTATTTATTTTAATTTATTTTTTATTTTTATTTTATTTATTATTTTATAGTTTAGTTTAGGTTTTATTTTTAGATTAGGTTTTTTATTTTATTTTATTTTTTTATTTAAATTAGGTTTAGGTTTAGGTTTATTTATTTATTTTGTTTGTATGTTTTATTTAGTTTGGGTTTATGTTTTTAAGTATTTAGGGTTTTGGGTTTTGGGTTTATGATTTAGTGTTTATGGTTTAGGGTTTAGGATTGTAAGTTTTACGATTTTTAGTGTTTAGGGTTTAGAAGTTAGGGTTTAGGTTTAGGGTTTGCTTAGGGTTTAGGGTTAGATTAAGGTTTAGGATTTAGGGTTTAGGCTTTAGGATTTAGGGTTTTTAGGGTTTAGAGTTTAGGGTTTAGGATTTAGGGTTTAGGGTTAGGGTTAGGGTTAAGTGTTTAGGGTTTAGGGTTTAGGGTTTTGGTTTAAGGTTTGTATGTTTAGGGTTCATGGTTTAGGATTTATTTTAGAGTTTAGGAGTTTTTCAAAATAAAAAATTAAGTAAACCCTTAATTTTAGGTTTATTTAGGATTATTTTTTAGGTTTTGATTTTTATTTAGTTTTTATTTTATTTAATTGAGGTATTTTGTTTTTAGGTTTATTTTATTTTATTTAGTTTAGTTTAAGTTTTTATTTATTTTATTTTAGTTTAGTTTTTATTTTTAATTTTATTTTATTTAGGTTTAGGTTTATTTATTTATTTATTTTATTTTTAGGTTTTATTTAGCTTAGGTTTAGCTTTTTAGGTATTTAAGGTTTAGGGTTTGGGGTTTGGGGTTTAGGGTTTGGGGTTTAGGGTTTAAGGTTTAGGGTTTAGGGTTAAGGTTTTATTTTTTATCTTTTTTTATTTTTTATTTTTTATTTTTATTTTTAATTAAGTAAAGTGGGAGGTTTAGGTTTATTTAGTTTTTTTTATTTATCTTAGTTTATTTTATTTTTTATTTATTTTTAGGTTTATTTTTTTTTTATTTTGTTTAGTTTATCTATTTTAGGTTTATTTATTTTAATTTAGGTTTTTTATTTTATTTTATCTTTTATTTATTTTTAGGTTTTATTTTTATGATTATTTTTTAGGTTTAGGTTTTTATTTAGTTTTTATTTTATTTTATGTTAGGTATATTTTATTTTTATTTTAGGTTTAGTTCTTATTTTATTTAGGTTATTTATTTTTTAGTTTATTTACGTTTATTTTTTATTTTTTTAGTTTAGTTTTTATTATTTATTTTATTTTCTTTTTAGGTTTAGGTTTAGGTTTAGGTTTAGGATTAGGTTTTAGTTTTAATTTTTATTTTATTTTATTTTAGGTTTATTTATTTATTTTATTTTTAAGTTTTATTTAGTTTAGGTTTATGTTTTTAGCTTTTTAGGGTTTATGGTTAAGGGTTAGTTTAGGGTTTAGGGTTTAGTGTTTAAGGTTTGGGTTTTAGGGTTTTTTGGGTTTAGGATTTAGGGTTTAGGGTTTAGGATTTAGGGTTTAGGGTTTAGGGTTTAGGGATTTTAGGGTTTAGGTTTAGGGTTTAGGGTTTAGGTTTAAGGTTGATTTTAGTTTAGGTTTTGGGGTTTTGGTTTCTTTTAAGAGAGAACAAATTCATATTCAATATTTCTTCTTTTTGATTTCATCAAGTAACACAAGTTTTAAGGTACAAGCGATGACATAGATCAAAATGAGCACACATTGATCAAAAAACTGAATATAAAACAGTCTCTAAAGACACAGTTCCATAAGTAGTAGGTCGGATGGGTGGTTCTTGATTTCTAGTTCCCATCAGAACCACCCTGGCCTCTCGAGTTGTGGGATCCACCATCATATCCCCAATCTCTCCCACCACCACCACCATGGCTGAAACCTTTGTCACTCCTCCCTCCTTCATAACCACCACTTCTCCAACCACCACCTCCATATCCACTAGCACCTCCACATCCCCCACCACCACTATGATAACCGTCGCCTCCTTCGCCTCCGTCGCTAGATTAGACTAAGCCTGGTTAATGGTGACATTCCTTCCATCAAGGTTCTGCCCATTCTTAGGGTTTAGGTTTAGGTTTAGGTTTATCAGGTTTTATGGTTTAAGTTTATATTTTAATTTATTTAGTTACTTTAGGTTTAAGTTTAGGGTTAGGGGTTTACGATTTAGGGATTAGGGTTTAGGGTTTAGGGTTAGGGTTTAGGGTTTGGGGTTTAGGGTTTAGGGTCTAGGGTTTTATGGTTTACGCTTTTAGGGTTTAGGGTTAGGGTTTATGGTTTTTTAGGATTTATGGTTTAGGGTTTAGGGTTTAGGGTTGTAGGTTTAGGGTTTAGGGTTTTGGGTTTAGGGTTTAGGATATAGGGTTTATGGTTTTTTTTTAAAATTAAGTAAAACACTAGGTTTAGGTTTATTTAGTTTATTTTTTATTTTTATTTATGTTTATTTTTTATTTTATTTAATTGAGTTTATTTATTTTATGATTATTTATTTTAGTTTAGGTTTTTTATTTTAATTTATTTTTTAGGTTTAGGTTTATTTTTTAGGTGAATTTTGTTTTGGTTTTATTTTTTAGATTTAAGTTTTATTTTTTATTTTTAGGACTAGGTTTAGGTTTTTATTAATTTTTTTAGGTTTAGGTTTTAGGTTTTTATTTTGGTTTATTTTTATGTTTTATTTTTCAGTTTAGGTTTAGGTTTACTTATAGTTTATTTTATTTTATTTAGTTTAGGTTTAGGTTTAGGTGTAGGTTTTATTTATTTTAGTTTAGTTTATTTTAGTTTAGGTTTAGGTTTATTTTATTTTATTTATTTTATTTTTATTTTAGGTTTAGTTTTTTAGTTTCGGGTTTAGGTTTTATTTTTTAGGTTTAGGTTTTTATTTTGTTTATATTTTATTTTATTTTAAGTTTATTTTATTTTTATTTTATGTTTAGCTATTATTATATTTTCATTTTTTATTCTTAGGTTTATCTTTTATTTTTTATTTAGTTTATGTTGTTATTTATTTATTTTAGTTTATTTTTATTATTTTATTTTATTTTATTTTTAGGTTAGGTTTAGGTTTTAATTTAGGTTTTTATTTTAATTTATTTTTTATTTTATTTAGGTTTATGTTTTTTATATATTTTCTTTTAATTTTTTTTAGTTTGGTTTAGCTTTTTTTGGTTTTAGGGTTTAGGGCTTAGGGTTAAAGGTTTTGGGTTTTGGGTTTAGGGTTTAGTGTTTAGGCTTTAGGGTTTAGGGTTTTTATGGTTTAGGTTTAGGGTTTAGGGTTAGCTTAGGGTTTAGGTTTTTTTTAATTACATAAATGAGTAGGTTTAGGTTTACTTAGTTTATTTTATATTTATTTTAGTTTATTTTATTTTTTATTTTTATCTATGTTTATTTTTTAGTTTTATTTATTTTTATTTAGTTTAGTTTATTTATGTTAGTAAATTTTTTAGGTTTAAGTTTAGGTTTAGGTTTATTTTTTAGTTGAGTTTTATTTTTATTTTATTTTTTAGGTTTAGGTCTTATTTTTTATTTTTTAGTTTATGTTTAGGTTTTTATTTTATTTTTTTAGGTTTAGGTTTTAGGTTTTTATTTTAGGTTTATTTTTATGTTTTATTATCTAGTTTAGGTTTTGGTATATTTTTAGTTTATTTTATTTTATTTAGTTTGGGTTTAGGTTTATTTTATTTTAGGTTTAGGTTTTATTTTTTATTTATTTTTAGGTTTATTTTTTAGGTTTAGGTTTTTATTTAGTTTTTATTTTATTTTCTTTTAGTTTTTTAATTTTATTTTAGGTTTTAGTTTTTTTAGAGTTTAGTTATTATTTTTATTTATTTTCATGTTTTATTTTTAGGTTTATTATTTAGGTTTAGGTTTTTATTTAGTTTTTAATTTACTTTATTTTAGGTTTATTTTATTTTTATTTTAAGTTTAGTTTTTATTTTATTTAGGTTTTTTATTTTTTTTAGTTTAGTTTAGTTTTATTTTATTTTATTTTAGTTTAGTTTTTATTTTTATTTTATTTTCTTTTTAAGTTTAGGTTTAGGTTTTAGTTTATGTTTTATTTTATTTTATTTTTTTATTTTGGTTTAGATTTTCTTATTTATATTATTTTTAGGTTTTATTTAGTTTAGGTTCAGGTTTTTAGCTTTTTAGGGTTTAGGGTTTAGGGTTTAAGGTTTATGGTTTAGTTTAGGGTTTAGGGTTTAGGGTTTTTTTTTAGATTTAGGGTTTAGGGTTTAGGTTTTAAAGTTTAGGGTTTTAGGGTTTAGGGTTTTGGGTTTAGGATTTAGGGTTTAGGGTTTTTAAGGTTTAGGCTTTAGGGTTTCGGGTTTAGGGTTCAAGTTTTACTTTAGGGTTTAGGGTCTTAGGTTTTTTTTAAAATAGAGAACAAATTTAGGTTCAACATTTCTTCTTTTGTTTATTTAGTTATTTAGTTTATTTTATTTTAGTTTGTTTTATTTTTATATTTTATTTATGTTTATTTTTTTATTTTTATTTAATTTATTTTTTTATGTTTTAGGTTTATTTATTTTAGTTTAGGTTTTATTTTAGTTTATTTTTTTGGGTTTAGGTTTAGGTTTAGTTTATTTTTAAGTTGAGTTTTATTTTAATTTTATTTTTTTAGGTTTAGGTTTTATATTTTATTTATAGTTAGGTTTATTTTACTTTTTAGGTTTAGCTTTTTTGTTTTTATTTTAGGCTTATTTTTAGCTTGTATTTTTTTAGTTTAGGTTTAGGTTTATTTTTAGTTTATTTATATTATTTAGTTTAGGGATTAGTTTTAGTTTATTTTAGGCTTAGGTTTAGGTTTTATTTATTTTGGTTTAGTTTATTTTAAGTTTAGGTTTAGGTTTATTTTATTTTGCTTAATTTTTTTTAATTTATGTTTAGGTTTTTTCTTTTAGTTTAGGTTTTATTTTTTATTTCTTTTTAAGTTTTATTTTGAAGTGTATTTTTTTAAGTTTAGATTTTTATTTTGTTTTATTTTAGGTTTATTTTAATTTTATATTACATTTTATTTTTATTATATTTAAGTTTTTATTCTTAGGTTTATTTTATTTTTTAGTTTAGTTTAGGTTTTTATTTATTTTATTTTAGTTTATTTTATTTTATTTTAGGTTTAAGTTTAGGTTTTAGTTTAGGTTTTTATTTTATTTTGTTTTTTTATTTTATTTAGGTTTAGGTTTATTTATTTATTTTATTTTTAAATTTTATTTAGTTTAGGTTTAGGTTTTAAGGTTTTTAGGGTTTAAGGTTAAGGGTTTAGGGTTTACAATTTAGGGTTTAGGATTTAGGCTTTAGGCTTTAGGCTTTAGGGTTTAGCATTTTTAGTGTTTATTTAGGTTAGCAATTTTGGTTAGTTTAAGTTTAGTTTAAACTTTGGTTAGGGTTTTTTAATTAATTTTAGTTTGGTTTAGGTTTAAAGTTAGTTTAGGGTTTAGGTTTAGGGTTTAGGTTAGGTTTAGGTTTAGGGTTAGGTTTAGGGTTAGGTTATTTAGGGTTTAGGATTTAGGGTTTAGGGTTTTAGGTTTAGGGTTTAGAGTTATTTATTTTAGATTTTGATTTTAGGTTTAAGGTTTAGATTTAGGGTTTTATGGTTTAGGGTTTAAGGTTTAGGTTTAGGTTTTAGGTTTAGTGTTTAGGTTTTATGGTTTATATTTTTTAGTTTTAGGTTTAAGTTTAGTTAATTACATCCAAAATATTTCTCTCTCGATTAAAGTAGAGCAATTATCATCTCAAAGATTTTAAGGTTAGGTATCAATGGATTGGTTGTATTTGGAAAATCAATTGGGAAAGTTCTAGGAGAATACTTATTTTGGAATTCAAATAAAATAAGTAGGAAATGCTCATGAAAAGGAAGCCTAGTGAGCATTCCAATCTATCCTATGGTTAGGCTTTATAATTTTGAAGTTGAGGATATTTATATGTTTTGAGTTGAAATTTAATTAGATTACTAGAGCTTATAATCCACCAAGACAAGGTTGTGAGAATGCCTAAGAGGTGATGATTTATGCTCGTAGCCTGATGGAAATAACTACCTTGGAACCTAAATCTAGTGGGCTTTAGTATGAGCTAAAGCATGGCCTAAATCTAAGCGACGGGTAGACATAAGGATTTATCTCCACAAGAGAGAATAAATTGTCCTTACGGACTTATAATCTCACTTAGGGTATTTCCTTCTATGATTTTAAAACCATGTAGTCTGGCCTTATGAATTGCAAGATAGCTAGTTATTTAATTAAAAAGAAACTAAAGTCGTAAACACACTCCCTAAGAGATTAGATCATGAGTGGTATGAGCATATGACTTAATTTATAGATGCAAAATCTTTTCAAATTTTTTTTCATTTTAGACACATTATTTTGATAGAGGCTTTAGGATTTATTATGCTTAAATGCATGATGAAATTGATTATGGGTCAGATCAGCTAAAAAAAGGTGTTCTCCACCACAAGGGATGCCCTCATAGGTCAAACATTCCTTTATCATGCAAGGATAGAGATCCTTCATGTTCAAGAGTGAAAGAATATGCATGGATGATGTGAAACATAAAACCATACAACTAAGAGGTTGCTAAATCTTTTAATTATCTTATTTATGTCTTTGGATTTATGATGAGATTATGAGTTATTTAAAGTTTAATTATGCGTGATTAGTTGGGTAGAAAAGTTATTTTTATCTTAAGAGCCTAATCATATCCATGCCACACATTAAAGCATCAAACATTTAAGAAACTATGAAAAGCATTCGGTCCTAATGCACAATGTAAACATAACATCAAACAATTATATAAATTATTAAAAAGAATAAAAGGTTGGCGCAATCGGGTACCGCCATACAACCCGAAGAGAGAAAAGATGGGTAGCCAAGCTCTACCCTTATACAACCTGAAATTTGAAAGAATAATTATAATTGTATTAAATGCTATGGGGGTCTTCTTTCTTCATATCTCTATTTCTGATTTGGTTCTTTTTTTTATTTGGATGGTACTTGCCTTCAAAGGCATCATAGAGCACCCCAGGACAAAGCCTTCTAGCCACTGCTCATCCTAATCTTTCATAGCACTAATCTTAATTCCAATTATAAAAATTACATTTATGTGGGAAAAGTAAATGTAAGTAAACCTGCAAAATAGATGTTAGCTAAATATACATATAATCTCAAGCAGTTATATTTATAATTTTGACTTAGCACCCTACACATGGGTAACTTAGCCCACCTGTCATAACTTGGATTATGCTTAAAGATTTAAGCAAACTGCAAAAAGTGCATTCACATTTATTTTTAAGCATCCTTTAAGCATAATCCCCTATAAAAATATGATTAGGCTAATATTGGCTTAACATTCAGTCTACGAAGCATACAACCTAACATCCAATCTAAAATAATACATCATAAAACAAAATATACATCACATCATTCATTATCCTAACTTAGAGCTAGAAATGGAGATTTAATTCTAATGAGTGTATTAAGGCTTGTGTGGTAAGCCTTGTTAGGCATTAGTGTTGTATCTTCTAAGTGTAGAAGGATTCAATTTAATATGAAAGGTTGATTTCACTTGAAGTAGTTTAACTGGTTTGAGAATTTTAATTTGTGTTTTCTTTTGTTTCATTTGATTACACTTACCAAGTAAGTGTTATAAAGAGGATTGTCATCTTTGATCCCTACCTTAAGTCACCTTCTAAAGTATATTAATTTGATTTAGTTCTCTTTAGAAAATGGCTTATTAAATGATTTAATAAATCTTAAGTTTAGGTTCACTTTAAATAACCCTATCAAAATGAAAGGCATCTTAAGATTAATTTAATTCAATTACTACCACATGACATATATTAAATCATTCCTTTCCATCACATGTATAACATGCATATAATTTAATCCTAAGTGTATCTATACATGCAACATATTTTATCACACTTAAATGATGAATGTATGTGTATGTTTAGAATTTATATTTTATTTGATTTAATTATTTAAACATATTAATTTAAAATTTTATCCAAATTCTTATACAAAAGGACAAAAGAATGAAATTAAATAGGCATGTGCCATTGTTAAACCAGAGAAGTGAGGTAATTAAATGACCTCCTTGGAGCTAGCTAAAGCCTCATATTCTCAGGATGTCCAGACTATATACCCATTTGCATTCAAACATATGTAAATTTGTATACATGAACATAGGATGTAAGCTCCAAATCATATGGCTAATTAATTCAACCACTTAGTCAATTATGAATGCATGAAATTATAATGTAAAATGGGATTTTCATTCACTAATCACATATACATATACATGTACAAAGATATAGGGAAGAACATGTCGTTGTTAAACTAAAGAAGTGAGGTAATCAAATGACCTCCTTGGCACTAACTAAAGCCTTGTATTCCCGGGATGTTTAGGCTATATACTTGCTTTTCTTGGACACACATCGATGTATACATAAATGAGGGAAAGAAAACTATGCATAGATTGTATATTTTTTATTGAATCATTTATATATATGAATTAAAGCTCTATCTAAATTATAATGTTAAAATACATAAGAATGAAATCAAATGGGTACGTGCCGTTGTTAAACCAGGGAAGTGAGGTAATCAAATGACCTCCTTGGGGCTAGCTAAAGCTTCATGTTCTTGGGATGTCTAGACTATATACCCATTAACATTCAATCTTATATAAATCAACACACGAATAGAGGAAAGAGTACTCAACATTCATAAACTTAAGCTATAAGCACATGCATTTCTTATGTATTTATAACTAGCATCATAACACATTATTATTCATTTATAAGCTTTTGAAAAATACATTTGGATTTAATAGTGATTATAGCCATATATTAAATTAAATCAACACATGCAAGCTTACATAAAGGAAATCCATTTTAATTTTCTTGATTTTGAAAAGATGGATGCATGATTTCAAATAACATACCAAATTTAACATTATTGGAAAGAGGAGAATCAAATATAAGCATGTGATTCATTCAACCAAACTACTTCTTAAGGACAATCAAATCAAATAAGATTATTTAAAGCAAACGAAATCTTCTTTATTAATTAAGTTTGGGATTTTATTTGTTTTAAAGAGGAGAACAGAACTCATCACTTGTTGTTTTAAACCCATTCCCACATTAGTGATTTGATTTAATTTAAGGAAATGTAATTAATTTTATGGGTTAATTAAGTTGAACCCTAGTTAGATGAATTAATTACCCTTACTATGTCACCTTAATGTAATTAACTAAATAATTATGAGCCAACATGATATGCATGGAAAATAAAACTTTCTATTATCCTAGGAAATAAAAGGGGCCTAATACAATTTGCTCATGATTAATAGTTAATTAGATTAAGGAACTTAATTAATTACTCTTATGGTTTTCCACACATGTGGATTAACCATAATTTCATTAAACTCCTTTAGGTTATTAAACACCTAAAGATCTTCCGCATGATTTAATTATTTAAGGTCTGATGAGATTAACATTTCAATTTGATTAAGTGATTTAATTAATTAGTTAAATCTTAGTTAATTTCATTTTAAAAAAGGGTAAAATGAACTTAGGGAAAGGGGTCCCAACCCTATTCCTTAGTTCACTTATTGTTGAACAATGATTAATAAACTTAATTAACCAATTTATTACTGTTCATGGGATTAATTAATCATTAATTAACTTAAAAGAGTAGTTAAGGTTTAATTAGTCAATTTTCCTAATTAACTGAGCAATAAATCCCAAAAAAATCATGGGAGGTAGAGGTTATACTATTAAATTAACTCACAAAATTTGAAATTAATTTCTAAAGTAATTAAGGAGTAATTAAGCTAATTAATTTTGTAATTAAATCTTAATTACTATTAAAAATTAGTTAAGATCATTTTTAATTAATTATCCTTTGAAATACTATTAAAATGAGCATTTATTTGCTTTTTTTTAATTCTCTATGATGTTTTATAATTTTTAGAAGTTTCAGCCATTAAAAATGATTAATTAAGCCTAATTAAACCCTAATTTTGTTGGCCATATGGCACCTAATGGGGCGGGGCACTTTCCACATGGCGTCGTGAGATTGGCTACTTAAAATGTATCCGACTCAGTGCCTATGTGATGGCGGATGCGCTGTCTCATCTATCATCCGATCTAAGATTGGACAGCTATGATTAATTCCACATCTTCATATGATTAAATAATATCGATCTAGCGGATCTAATCATGATCATCCATTTCGATCACATTGAACAAACGGTGCATGATTTAACATCATGCAAGTGAGGGAGAATGGAGTCCATCCTTCATTGCTTCTTGATCCAAGCTTGCAGGCGGATCAACTCCAAAAGGATCCCACACCTTCACAACATCGATCGGAGGGGATCCAACGGTCAAGATTACATGAGATGCAAGTTTTCTTCAAAAACCTCCAACCCATTTTTGCCTAAAGATTAGTTTTGGAAGCATACCTTGCCAGAGCTCAAGATCGGTGGCTCGAATGATTGAGAAAACTTCATCTAGTAGAGATGAAGCTTGATTGATTAGAAATTGGATCAACTCCTCAACGTTCGCTCGAGAAGGCCATGAACCGATGATTTGGAGCTCGACTTTGCTTGAAGTCCCACCTTTGGTGCTCGGGAAGCTTGGGAGATGATTTGTTCTTGCTTGAAGAGGCCTAAGGAAGGTGCATACAAAGTTAATTTGAGTTTGATGAAGAAATGGGGAAGTTAGGATAGAAATGGGAGTGTCTATTTCAGGATAGACGAGAATGGCATTTTTCAATCGAGGAATGATCTTGACAGCTTAGGGAATGGCTCTAGTGGCTTATCTTGGGTAGCTAGGGCTCTGAGGAATAATTTTTGTATTTTTTTTGAGTGGAACCAGGGGGTGTATCCGACTCAGTGCCTATGTGACGATGGCGGATGCGCTTTCTCATCTGTCATCTGATAAGATTGGACAGCTATGATTAATTCCACATCTTCATAGGATTAAATAATATCGATCTAGCGGATCTAATCATGATCATCCATTTCGATCACATTGAACAAACGGTGCATGATTTAACATCATGCAAGTGAGGGAGAATGGAGTCCATCCTTCATTGTTGTTGATCGAGCTTAGGTGACTCAATCCACACCTTCAATTATGGAGGATCCAGCGGTCAAGATTACATGAGATGCAAGTTTTCTTCAAAAACCTCCAACCCATTTTTGTGGGTAGTTTGGAAGCATACCTTGCGAGCTCAAGATCGGTGATGATTGAGAAAACTTCATCTAGTAGAGATGAAGCTTGATTGATTAGAGATCAACTCCTCAACGTTGAAGGCCATGAAGATGATTTGAGCTCGACTTTGCTTGAAGTCCCACCTTTAGTGCTAAGCTTGGGAGATGATTTGTTCTTGCTTGAAGAGCTAAGGAAGGTGCATAAGTTAATTTGAGTTTGATGAAGAAATGGGGTTAGGTTAGAAATGGGAGTGTCCTATTTGGATGACGAGGCATTTTTCAATGAGAGATCTTGGACTTGAATGACTCAGTGGCTTATCTTGGGTAGCTAGGGCTCAGGAATAATTTTTTGTATTTTTTTTGAGTGGAAGTGTATCTGATGCCTATGTGGCGATGATGCTTTCTCATTTCATGATCTAAGATTGGACGCTATGATTAATTCCACATCTTCATAGGATTAAATATCGATCTAGCGATCTAATGGATCATCCATTTGATCATTGAACAAGGTGCATGATTTAACATCATGCAAGTGAGGAGAATGGAGTCCATCCATTGTTGGTTGATGAGGTCAAGCTTCAAGATCACACCTTCACAACATCGATGGGAGGATACGGTCAAGATTACATGGATGCAAGTTTTCTTCAAAACCTCCAACCCATTTTGCCTAAAGATTAGTTTTGGAAGCATACCTTGAGCTCAAGATGGTGGCAATGATTGAAAACTTCATCTAGTAGAGATGAAGCTTGATTGATTTGGATCAACTCCTCAACGGTAAGGCCATGAACCATGATTTGGAGATGACTTTGAAGTCCACCTTTGGTGCTTTAAGCTTGGGAGATTTGTTCTTGCTTGAAGAGGCTAGGAAAGTGCATAAGTTAATTTGAGTTTGATGAAGAAATGGGAAGTTAGGTTGAAATGAGTGTTATTTGATGACAGAATGGCATTTTTCAATCGAGGAACAATCTTGACAGCTTAAAGAATGGCTCTAGTGGCTTATCTTGGGTAGCTAGGGCTCTGAGGAATAATTTTTGTATTAGCTTAGGTTGGGTGTTGGTTTGGGTTTAGTTGACCAATTGAAGATTATTCTAAGCTTTGGTTTTAATTAATTTGGATTTGGTTTTGATTTTGGCCAACATTTAGGTCAATTTGGGCTAAGTAGTGATTAGTCCAATCATGGCTTTGGTCAAGTTCAACAATCAATTTGGAATGAAATTGAACCATTGGTTGCAATCAATTTGATTTATATTTTAATTTTACCCAATTTGGTCTTTTAGGTCAATTTAGGTCAACTTGGGTCAAGATGGCCAATTGGGATTGGTTTGAAGGTCAAGTCATTCAAATATTTATTTTGGATTTGGTATGAATCAATTCAAAATTTTTTTCAATTTCTAGTTTTTTATGATTGTTGCAATATTGATGTTTATAACATCAAATGAATTTGATCAACATTTGGTATGATTAGAACAATGAAATTTGGACACTTGTCAAGGAATTGTTTAGTTGGCTTGATTTTTTGAGTTTTGTTTATATATGGATTTGGGATTGATATAAATTCAATTCAATTAACTTAGTTCAAATGGTTTTGGTTCATTTGAACATTTCATCAAAAGGGTTAAAGGTTTGACTTGGGTTGATTTTGGTTTGATGATTTATATTTTTCATTTATATTTGTCAATATGATTGAAGGTATGATTGATTCATGAGAAAATCAATTAAATTTGGTTTGGAATGAAGAAAGGTTAAGTCCATGGGTCATGTGATTAGGTTTGATTTTGATTTGATTTAGTTTTGATGATTTAAATGTATTTCATTTAAATTTGTGAGGATTATTGAAAATATGATTGATTTGTGAGAAAATAGATTGATTTTGATTGATTTGGATTAAGATTTTCCTAAGTCCATGGGATAGGTCATATCGCTTAGGAAGGATTTTGATTTAATTTGATTTAGTTTAATTTAGTTTTGATTATTTGAATGTAGATTTGATTTATATTTAGGAAGTTGATTGAAGATATAAATTATTTATGAAAATCAATTATTTTGATTGATTTGGATTAAGATTTGGCTAAGTCCATGGGATAGGTCATATATAGTAGGGTTTCAATTTGGATTTGATCATGGGCTTCAATCATTTTTTTTTTGGAATTTGGGTTTTGATTTAGATTTGAATTTGATGTTTGAATTGAACTTTAGGTTTGTCTGAGAAGGTGAACATGGATTGGATTTGGGTTGTAAGGTGATTATCTAATCCCTAAGGCATAACTTAATCTAAGGTTAACCCTTCTAAGTTTCTAGGCTTAGGTTAAGTGTTTTAATTGTTAGAAGTGTCTTATGACTAGGAAGGTCTTAGTGTCTAGAAGACTCCTAAGTCTATGGGAAGATTGGATGACTACAAAGTGAGGTCAGCAGCCTTGCTCCATAGTGTTACCTTGGAGATAGATGATTAGAAGACCAAAGTTAAGTTTCACATTATAGACTTCATTTCTTTCAACATTTTGATTGGGAGACCATGGATACATGAGAACAACATAGTTCCATCCTATCAATGTATGAAGTGAGAGGTGGGATTGTCTACTATGTCAAAGGAGATCTCAAGCCATTTATAGTTCATGAGTGGCATATATGAGGATGACACTACCTCAAAATCAACAAGTTTATTCTGAACTTGGCCAAAGTTTAAAAATAAAAGAAAAAAGAAAAAGAAAAAAAAAGAGAAAAAGAAAAAGAAAAGAAAAGTGAAAATGAAAAAGAAAATAAAAGGAGCAAAAATAAACTTGGAGGAGGAAGTGAAGCCTGACATTTGATTCCACCCATAGTTCGTTACTCCATTTGAATATATGGGTAGGATGACCTAACCTCCACCAGGTAGAGGAAGAGGGGCAGTTCAAGGCATCCAGGGTGGAAAACCTTTTTATTGGCCAATAGAAGATATGTCCCTACTAGGAGTACACACTATCCATATAGACTTAGAATAGTCCATAGGTTGAGTCTATATGGTAGCACCGACTCTTCTCTAGTAGATTCCCTTGAGGTGACACTTGAGCGGAAGGTGATGATCGTAAAGCAAAGCATAAGTGTATCCAAGTCTATATGTGAAATAGTTAGACATCAGTTGGGAACCTTAGCTCTACCTCTCAAAAAGCTAAGCATTTGGTAGTTAAGGAAGCCCCTAAGTCATACGTAGGTGTGAAGACTCATAGGTTCTTTCTGGCAGCATCATCCTCAAGTCAAGAAGTTGATGTAGAACTTGAGGATGATTCATATAAAGAATTAATAGAATTACCTTTTGATTAGTACTTGCCTTGTGTTCATAATTTAGCAAAGAAAAGGTTAATCCCATATACTTGGTCAAAGCACTAATCAGACTACTTCAAAAGAATATGGAAGAATAAATGCAAAAGCTCTCAATCAAGACTGACACTAGGATTCAATATAGTTAGTCTAATCGATGATGATTATTCTTGTCATCACTCATTAATTTGAAAGATTCTTTTCAAATCACATTAACTCATGAGGAGCTATGCTTAGAAACTTTAGATGATCTGATTTTGAAGTCAAAGATGCACCACTAGAGTTTGAAGAAGATCAAGTCAACCATCGATGAGGAAATCAACTTAGGAATTGAAGAAGATCCACGCTTACATCGGTTCTTTGTTGAATGAAATTGAAACCAATGACTTAGTTAGGCTATTGATTGAGTTTAGGACTGCATGGAGTTATGAAGAGATGCACATTGGCTCTTGATGTGATCCATAAACTAGGAATAGAGCCTTGCTAACCCTATCAAGCAAGCTCCTAGGCATGCGATTAGACATAGAAAATAAGTCATTTATGAAGTCAAGAATGAAGTTGGCTTCATCAGGAAGAAAAATACCTACATGTAGTTGCTAGTGTCATCCGGTTAAGAAAAGAATGGTCAAATTCACATATGCATCGATTTTAGGGATTTAAATAAGGCATGCCCAAAAGACGAATTTCCATTGCCAATCCTGGAGCTGATGGTGGACATTGCCTCATCTCATGCAGTATTCTCTTACATGGATGGCTCATCTAGATATAACCAAATAAAGATGGCCCTGAATATGAAAGAAACACTACTTTTAGAACCTCGATCAAAATCTATTACTATAAGGTCATGCCTTTAAAAATGTCGGTGCTACATACCAGGGGACTATGACTCAAATCTTCAATGAACTCATTCACCAACAAGTCGAGTGCTATGTCGATGATCTCATGATCAAAAGTAGAAAAAAAGACCATCCCTTTGACTTGAGTAGTTTTCAAATAGTTAAGATAATTTAACCTCAAAATGAACCCCACGAAGTGTGCATTCAGTAGCTTCAAGGAAATTCCTTGGGTTTGTTGTCGACACTAGGAATTTAAATCAATCGAGAATATCAAGGAGATATTAGAAATGCCACACCCTAAAGTTTAACTCAACTCAGATCATTCCAAAGGCAGTTGGCGTATCTAAGACTTATTATATCCAACTTATCGGGAAGGTGACAACCATTCTCAGCACTTGTCAAGAAAGATGCCAAGTTTAAGTGGAATGACAAGTGTGAGTTTGCCTTCGAAGACATCAAGCATTACCTGATGGTGCCACCGGTTCTAGTAGTCCCTATCCCAGGCAAGCTGCTTATACTTTACATTCTTGTTAGATGACTCATTTTGTTGGCCTAAGCCAATGATGAAGGAAGGAAAATACACTCTACCTCAGCCTAATTCTGAGGCTAATTATCAACCCATTGAGAAGCATTGCCTAGCTTTAATCTTTGCATCCCAAAAGCTACAGCACTACATGCTTCCTCATAAGGTGAACTTAATCTCTAAGATCAATCCACTATAGTATCCATGACACCGATGCTATCTGGATGGTTGGAATGGTCCATGATCCTCTCATTTGACATTACCTTCTTAAACTTATGTGATCAAAGGATAAGCACTAGATTTCTTAGCAACACACCCATTCATCGACTCTTTGCTTGATGATCTCAGATGAACAAATCATGAACTTAGGGGATACTAGCATTCATCACTGAGATGTACTTTGATGGTGTGGCTCTCAAAGAGGAGAAGAACCATAATCTACTATTCGAAAGGCGGGGGAGAATAGTTCTCTTAACTCTAGGCATGATGTGATGAGATTCTCATATTTGTCCAATCTTGCACAACAACAAAGCCAAATATGAGGCTTTGATTATCGATTTAGAGTTACCCGTTACTCTAAGCATCTAGAAAATTAACATCTTTGAGAATTCTTAGCTACTTATCAACCAAATTGCTAGGTTTTATAAGGTTATAAAGCCCAAGCTCCATCACTACCATAAGTACACCATGGAGCTGTTGGCCCAAATCTTAGAGGTTACCATCTATAAGATTCCTCGAGGAGAGAATGCCATAATGTATGCTTTTTCCAAGCTTACCAAGGAGTTGGCATGTCTGTAGGATGAGTCCATATCAATAAGATCCAAAATAGACAACTCTTATCCCTTATTGATCCTGAACTCATCAAAAAGTACTCTCTTGAAGGGGAAGTTTCCATTGCTAAGAAGGATGAGGAGTTAAATTGGAGGCAACCATTCATGGATTACCTAAATAAAGGTAAACTACCTCAGAAGTCCCAAGCCCATCGGATGAAGAGCACTTTCTATGCTCTTGTGGATGGTGTCTTGTACTTGATTTCAATCATATGTGGTTACATTATTTAGAAGGCAAGCTTGTATGATGTGACTAAGGTACACAGGATTATTTAGCCAACCAACCAATCGATGAAGATGAAAGCTCAAGAGTCTAGGATACTACTAGCTATCGATGATCAAAGATTTCATGGATACAGCTAGGCGATGCCACTAATGTCAAATACACAGTGTGGTCCTACACCAACCACCCAACATTCTACATCCTACATTGGCCTCATGGCCATTCAAGTGTTGGGGTACCGACATAGTGGGTTCGATTGATCATCCTTCTTCCAAGGGTCATCAGTTCATCTTAGCTACTACTGACAACTTTTCCAAATGGGCGAAGGTGATTCGGCTCAGAGAGGTCACAACTCAGCAAGTGCTCCAATTTTTAACCATATCATATAGGTTGGGTGCCTCGATGAATTATATAATAATATGCTACATTCAAGAACCAGATCAATAACTTTGCCTAGATATAACATAGATGATATTCTACCATCTACTACCCAAGGGAAAAGCGGTTAGCTTAAGCCTTCAACAAAACTCTCATTTAAATTGTAAAGAAGACACTTGACAATAATAAGCAATAATGGCATGAGCAGGTAGTTGAAGCCTTGTGGGCCTACCCCACCACATGTAGAACACCAACTTAGTCTAATCTTTTCTTCTTAGTGTATGGGTCCAAAGATGTTCTACCATTAGAAGTCCAACAACCATCACTAAAGATAGTTGTGGGTAGCAAGATCACAACAGAGTAGAATGCCAAGTTCAGAAGAGCTTAAGGTTTGGAGGAGAGGCTGCGGGCATGCAAAACCTCGAGTTGTACAAAGCTAAAATAATTCAAGCTCACAATAAGTTGGTCCTAGAATTTTCAAGTAGAGAGCTTATTTTAGTTCTAATGAGATAATTATTGGCTCGTAAGATGGGAGGCAAGTTTGAACCCACTTGGGAAGGCCCTTTTTAGAAGGCTTCATGAGGATCTTAGCTTATTAATCATAAGGGGAGGGCCAATGCTTCCAATCAATGGGCTACTTAAGAAATATTATAAATCATGTTTGAAAATAATTATCATCAATGAAAATTTAATTTTAATTCAATCTTTTCCATGTTGAAAGTATTCTTATTTATGAATACCATGATGTGTTTAGGGTAGGTGTAAGGAACAGCGATCTATCCTTCATCATCATAACACAAACTACACAAACATATAAAATAAAGAAATTTGTCATAGTATTTTGCTCTAGGTCGGTGGCGTCTTCTACCTAGTGTGTGTAATTGGTCTTCTTGCTTTGGAGGATGTTAATCTTCTATTCTTTCCTTTTTACTTGGCCACACCGACAAGCACCTTGTTAGTTTGGTAGGCCTTTTGCGGATTCTACCTCATGTTGGCTTCATTTAAGAGGATGTGAGTCTACTATATTTTCTTCATGGATTGGCCTTATGCCTTGGGGTTGAGTATATTTGAGGTTTAGGATAATTCCTTGGTTCCTTCCTTCTAACTACTTCAAGTCTAGGTCCAACCTTTCCTGGGGCTCCACAGTAGCCTCTAGTTCAGATAGCATCATCTGTCCCATGATAGACTATCCGATGATCAGTTCACTTGGAAAGTTTAAGCCACACTTTCTTTCCAAATTGATCATTGCACCATGGCTTAGGTTGGTTGGTTCTCACTATCTTGATGGATACACCACTCATGCTAACGGATACACTTTAGGTTGGTTGGTTCTCTTAACATACACCACTCATGGCGGTGTAAGTCACACTTTCTCCTTGAGTTGGCCTACACTATAAGCTTTCTTTTAGGGGATTAGATAACTCCCTAGCCACATGGGCATATTTGGATCATGTTTTTGTGACCCATTTAGACACTACCCAAGTTACTATCAATTGGACGGTTCCCCTTTTTTTAGCATCCACCCGTGGTTGGAGAATCCATCTTATGGATGTGATTCTCCCTGGTCGATAAATAGAAGATAGTTAGATAGCCCTTCTTTGGTGTGGTCCCTCACACACTAACAAGGTCCACAAGATATAAACAAAATATATATTCACTTGTGGATTAGAGGACACCCTTAGTGGTACCTTTTCGCATGTAGGCATCTTATCTTTAGGGCAGTGTCAGCAAAACTCCCTATAGGAATCGCCTAACTACTCTTGAGTTAATATAAGTCCCAGCGGCGTTCACTCAGTAGTCACCCTTAAATCAGGTTTGATTTGTTGTGCTACCAATAGGTCATCCCAGCGGTTGTTCCCTACTTTAGAAAATGTAAGTCTACTATGCCTTCTTCCTAGCACAGCCATTGCATAAAGGCAACCCCTTTATTGGCTAGCTCTACCCCACGGCCAATAGATGATCCCTTTAGATTTGTAAATCTAAGATAGGACAACTCTGATATAGCTCCTTCTCAGTGGATCCATCGCACACCGACATGGTCCATAAATTAAATCTATCAAATTTAATCGAGCTCACATCCCTAGTGGATATGCCCTCAATTCAAAATTAAATTAAACCAAAGAACCCGTATCAAATCACATGAAATTAAGATAAAATTAATCCTGACTACTTTTGAGTTAACATAAGTCCCGGTGGCATTCACTTTCAAGTACTCGGTCAGTTCAATTTGTTGTGCATCCAACATGTCACCGTATTGGTTGTTCCTCACTTTGGAAGATGTTATGCCTTCTTCCTATCACAATTGTTGTACATCGAAAGGCAACCCCTTAGGTTGGCTAGCTCTACCCCACAGCCGATAGACTATCCCTTTGGATTTGTAAACCTGAGGTAGCTCAAGGCTGATATAGCTCGGTAAGTTCATTTAGAGGTCCATACATTAACTCGATTAAACTGATTTTCTCAGTGGAGTTAATCACACCTTCTCCAAGTGGAGCCGCAAATCATAAATAAATAAGTCAAGCAAACAAATCACATTCAAAACCAACCTCCTTAGTGGACCCAAATTAAACCAACCCCCATAGTAGATCTAAATCAAAGAAATCCAACCAAACTCTTATTCCCAATGGATGCATCCCAAAAAAAATCTGAAATCAAACTCAAATCCCCAACATAGCTTTGAACCACTTCCTAGTGGAAGGTTCATATACCGATCCCTGGACTCGAGCCCATATCTTTAGCAGATATGCCTCCACATCAATTAAAATAAAATAAATTAAAGTCGATTCAATATTAATCTCTTGTTGATTATATATTCTTATCCCCAGCAGATCTTCTTTCCAAAAATCATATAATCAAATCAAATTCAAATCTTATCCCCAACATTTTCTTCTTCTATGCCCTCGTTATAGACCCTCACATGTCATGTCCAATGCATGTGTGATCCCCATGGATCTCCTCCATGTCCCACGACATGGAATTCTCATCAAATCTTATTTCTTCTCTTATGCACACCTTTAATACTCCAACCAAAATCCTAACAATGTATTCATTGAAATTACATCATCTTAATATTATAATCAACATTTTATGATTTGTGATGGTGCAGCCTATAAAATATCATGCTAAACAAATTATAGTGTGAATTAACACACTATATTATATTATAATATATGATGTTATATTATAATATATAATATATTATCTAACATTACACCTCATTAGAATCACTTAAAGGAACAAATAATAAATTTTCCAAAATATGAATAATATTCATTTTGGATGTAAAATTATTATTTTTTCTATTAAAAATGGTACAAAATAGCATAATTTTGGTGTTGCTTTTGTGTGTGCCATGAATTTGGCCAAATTCTTCCATCTCAACCTTCAAATTAACATTTTTGTGAGTTTTGACCCAATGTATTATACAAAAGTAAAACATACTAAAATGTACAATAATATTAGTAACACACCACATTCATATATATGTGAAGTTATATTTTATGTATATTATATTTTAATATGCTTTCATATAATATATTATCTTTACATTAAAATGAATCACTTTAAGCAAAAAATTTATAAAATTTGGTTGAGAAATGAACATTTATTTTGGATGCAAAATTCCATTCTTTTGATGAAATGACACACCATAGCACACCCTCAATGATGTTCCCTAAAGCTTACCTTAAATTTGGTCAAATCCCATCATCTCAGACTATAAATCAGTATTTTTATGAATTATACCAGTACAAACTCTACTACATCATACTATAACAAACTAAAATTTGCTAAACAATAAGTAGCAATACACAATAGTATGTTATAATGCATGATACTACACTATGTTATGGCATCCTATATTTAATACTATAACATATTATATATTATATTTCATATCACATCACAAGGGATTTCTTAAGATAAAAAAATCATAAAATTAGTCTAAACAATAAAAAACTATTTATTTTAGTAGTATCACTTACATATTTTAGAATGAAATAATATTTTATGATGCCATGCTCTAACCTATTAGATCTTCTTTTGTTCCCAAGTTGATTTCTTTGAGTTCATCGATGGTTGATCTGATTTCTTCTTCAAACTCTAGTAGTGCATCTTTAACTTCAGGCTCATTTTGATCATCTAAAGTTTCTAAACATGCCTCCTCATAAGAGTTAGCATGATTTGAGAAGAACCTATCAGACCCCAAATGAGTGGTGATGACTAGGCAATTTTAATGTCATTTACCTGTCTTGAATCTAGTCATCTTGATTGAGAGTATCTGGTTTGGTTGTCCCATAATATTTAAAAGTAGTTTGACCTATGGTTAGACCAAGTATGTGGGATTAATTCCTTCTTTTATAAGTTAATAACACAAGGTGAATACCAACCAAGAGGTAGTTGTATTAAATCTTTATATGAATCATCCTCAAGTTTTACATTGACTTCTTGATTTGAGAATGATGCTCCCAAAAAAATCTCTTCGGCCTGACATCTAGAGAAAACTTAGGGGCCTTCTTAACTACCAAACCTTCAATTTTCTAAGAGAAAAGTGAGGTTGGAGCTAAGGTTCCCAACTTCTATGTATTATGTTTGGATACATTCGGCTTTGCTTGAGGCCAGTCTTCACCACTATCAGCTCGAACATCATCCAAAGGACCCGAGAGAGTTGGTTGATGTGCTAATCACATGAGACTCATCCTCCAAATTGGACTAAGTCTATGTGGATAGGGCTCTGTGGTGGAACATAGTTAGGTAGCCACCGGTAGGAGGTCTTCCACCTCTAGGGCCTTTAATTTGCCTCTTCCTCTACCTGGTGGAGGTCGAGTCATCCTATCCATGTGTTCATATGGAGGAACAAATTGTGGGCAGAATCTGACATTTAGCTCTACCTCTTCCTCGATGTCTGATTCTCACTCACTTGTGCTTTCTTATTCTTTTCTCTTTTTGTTTCTTTTTCTTTTTCAATTTCTTTTTCTTTTGATTTTAAACTTTCACCAAGTTCACGAGAATAGACTTTTTAATTTAGAGGAAGATAGTAGGCCATATCTTCATAAATCTCAACCTTTCTAATTGAGAATGACTTTAAGTCTCCTTTGACATAATACTCAATTCCACCTCTTTGAATTTGATGCACTGATGCAAACAAGATGGAACTGTGTTGTTTGTATGTATCCAAGGCCTACCAAGCAAAGCAATAAAAGATATTTAGATGATTATGTAGAACTTGGCTATCTTCCGATCATCTATCTCTAAGAACACTATGGAGCCTAAAGCCCTCCGCATTGTTCTTTGAATCTCTCAATATCATCGATCTCCTAGCTGAGTTAGAATGTCGATCCTCAAGTAGGTATGGGTTCTTAGACTCATATCATTCACTGATTCACCTTGATCACAGGAGAGCTTGAATCCCCCTCCACTTTGATGTAGACGGTTGTGCTCCATTGTCCCCAAGAGAAGGTCTTCATCGATGAATGTAACTCCACGGGCTTCTCTTGAAAAACATGCCTCCTCTCCAATAATGATCAGCTAAGCTAAGAAAATTTTTGGATCAAGAAGGGCTTTGATCAATGACTCCCTCATCTCTTTAGATAAGACAAGGGCATCATATATTCTTAGTTTAGTTGGCAACTTTCTCAAGTGAGCGAGGACATTATAGTGAACTCTAGGTTGGTCCTCCACAAGCATATCCATAGGTGGAGCATCCTATGGAGGGGCTTCTTGACTACTAGAACCAATGAGTTGTTCACCCTTATCCCGAGTTGCTACCACAGGAGGTAGAACTTTGCCACTCAGGTTAACTTCATTGACATCATGAGATGGTTTAGTGGAAAGTTCTACACATTAGGTTCACCTAGACTTATGGGATCATCAAATTCTCTCCAAGTCTATCTCCTTTGGGTGAACTCGTGATTTAAAATGGGCAATCCATTTCAAAATTAGAAAAGTGGATGAATTATTATAATTATTAGTACTTAGAGAGTTTTCTATAGGAATGAAATCATCAAGATCATCAAAAGTAGAAAGAATGTAAGCAGAATCAGTTCCTTGTTGAATGGAAAAGAAACTAATGAATTAGTTAAGCTATTAGCTGAGTTTAAGGACTGCTTCACATGGAGTTATGAAGAAATGCCCAGTTTATCTCCTGATGTAGCAGTCCACAAACTAGCAATAGAACTTAATGCTAACTCTATAAAGTAGGCTCCTAAACGCATGCGATTAGAAATTGAACAACAGGTCACTACTGAAATCAAGAAACTGATCGATGTTGGCTTTATTAGGGAAGAAAAATATCCTACCTGGGTTCCTAATGTCATCCTAATTAAGAAAAAAATGGCCAAATTTGTATATGTGTCGACTTTAAGGATTTGAATAAGGCATGTCTTAAGCATGAATTTCCACTTCCTATACTGGAATTGATGGTGGACATTGCCTCATCTCATGCAATATTCTACTTTATGGATGGGTCATCTGACTACAACCAAATCAAGATGGGCCCCGAGGATGAAAGGAACATTACTTTTCAAACCTCGATCAGAATCTATTATTATAAGGTCATGCCTTTTAGCCTTAAAAATGTTGGTGCTACATACCAATGGGCCATGACTCAGATCTTCAATGAACTCATTCATCAAGTTGAATGCTATGTTAATGATCTAAAGTAAAAAGAAAAGGAAGACCATCTCTTTGACTTGAGTAGTTTTGAATGGTTAAGATAATTTAACCTCAAAATGAATCCTCACGAAGTGTGCATTTAGTAGCTTTAGAGAAATTCCTTGGGTTTTATTGTTTGACACCGGGATATTGACTAGAGAGAAGATCAAGGTTATCTTAGAAATGCCACCCCCTAAAAGTCCAACTCAGCTCATTCTAAGGGAGGTTGGCATATCTAAGACGCTTCATATCCAACTTATCATGAAGATGCTAGCCATTCTCAGTACTTATCAAAAAGGATGCTAAGTTCAAGTGGGATGACAAGTGATAACATGCTTTTGAAGACATCAAGCACTACCTGATGATGCCAGTTCTAGTAGCCCCTATCCCGGGAAAGCCATTGATCCTCTGCACCGCTACATTAGATGACTCCCTTGATGCCTTGTTGGCTCAAACCAATGAAGAAGGAAAAGAAAATGCTCTCTACTATCTCAGTTATCATCTAATTCCTGTTGAGGCAAACTACTTACTTATTGAGAAGCATTGCCTAGCTTTAATCTTTGCATCCCAAAAGCTATGACATTACATGCTTTCTCATAAGGTGAATCTGATCTCTTAAATCAACCCACTGCAATATCTCATGACACGACCAACATTATCTGGATGGTTGGCACGATGGTCCATGATCTCATCATAGTTTGACATCATATTCGTACCCCTCTGTGTTGTGAAAGGACAGGCACTAATGGATTTCTTAGCAACACACCCACTTCCTGTTGATTCTCCGCTTAGTAATGACCTCCCCGATGAACAAATCATGAACTTAGGGGACACTAGCATCCGCCGTTGGGAGATATTATTTGATGGTGCGGCTTCCTCTCAAAAAGGAGAAGAACCATAATCTACTCTTCCAAGGAAGGCAGGGGTAGGAATAATTCTCCTAACTCTGGACCACGATATGATGAGAATCTCATATCATCTGTCCAATCCACGCACCAACAATGCAGTCGAATATGAGGCTTTGATTGCCAGTCTGGAGTCAGTCATTATATTATGCGTCCAGAGCATCAGCATCTTTAAGGATTCTTAGCTCGTCATCAACCATTTTTTTGGGTCCTACAAAGTTCTAAAGCCTAAGCTCCATCATTACTACAAGTACACCATGGAGTTGTTGGCTCAGATCCAGGTCATCTACAAGATTCCGAGGAGATAATCTGTAAGTGCATTGGCCAAACTCACCAAGAGTTGGCATGAAAGATGAGTCCATTTTAATAACATCACTTATTGATGTTGAACTCATCTAGAGACTCTCTCTTGAAGGGGAGTTTGTCATTACCAAAGAGGATGATGAGCCAGATTGGAGGTGACCATTCATGGATTACCTAAACACAGGAAAACTATCTCAAGAGAAGTCATTAGCCTATCAGGTGAAATAGAGCTCTCTCATATGCTCTCATGGATGGCACCTTGTATCGGCAGTCATTAAATCATATGTGGTTACATTATTTATCCAAACATGATGCCCACAAGATTATGACTGAGGTACATTCAGGTTTATGCTGAGAGCACCAGTCTGGTCCAAAGATGAAACCCAAGATCAAAAGACTAGGATACTACTAGGTCATGATGATTATAAACTGCATGGATGTAGCTGGAAGATGCCACCAATGTCAAGTGCACGGTGTGGTCCTACATTAGCCACATAAGATTCTACATCTTACTTTGGCATCGTGGCCATTTGAGTGTTGGGACACTGACATAGTAGGTACGATTGATCCTCCTTCTTCCAAGGGTCACCAATTCATTCTAACTACACCGATTACTTTTCCAAGTGGGCAGAGGAAATCCCACTTAGAGAGATCATAGCTTAGTATGTGCTCCAACTTTTCAGGAACCATATCATATATTGATTCGAGGTGCCTCGATGAATTATATCTGATAATGGTATTACATTCAAGAGCACCAAGATCAATAGCTTTGCTTGGAGATACAACATAGATTAGAGATATTCTACCATCTACTACCCAAGGGCAAATGGTCTAGTATAAGCATTCAACAAATCTCATCCAAATACTAAAGAAGACACTCGACGACAACAAAAAAATAGTGGCATGAGTAGTTGTTGAAGCCTTGTGGGCCTACCACACCACATACAAAACTCCAACTCAATCTACCCCATTTTCCTTAGTGTATGGGTCCGAAGTCGTTCTACCATTAGAAATCCAACTCCCATCACTAAGGATAGCTGTGGGTAGCAGAATTACTACAGAGAAGAATGCCAAACTATGGTTAGAAGAGCTCAAAGATTTGGAGAAGAGATGCCTCAAGGAATGCCAGAACCTCAAGTTGTATAAAGCCAAAATGATTCAAGCTAACAACAAGTTGGTTTGTCTTAGAGCTTTTCAAGTAGGAGAGCTTATTTTAGTTCTAAAAGATCAATTGTTGTCTGTCAAAAGATGGGGGGTAAGTTTGAACCCACTTGGGAAGGCCCTTTTGCCATAGAAAAGGCCTACCAAAGAGGATCTTATCAACTCATAAACTATAAGGGAGAGTGCCCTATGCTTCCAATCAACATGCTCTACCTAAAGAAATATTACCCATAAAATCTCATTTTAAAATAATTATCAATAAAACTTCTTTTCATATCGAATTCCATCTCTTATGTGTTAGAAACATCTTTTGCTTGTGAATATGCCACGACGTGTTTAGGGTAGGTGTAAGAGAACCCAAGCGGCATCCTATACCTCCACGACACAAACACAAACCATATTCATCCTCCAGTTCTACTAGGATAGGTGTGAGAGAACTCAAGAGGCATCCTATTTTGACTAGTACAACTAAGTTAGGTGTAAGAGAACCCAAGCGACATTTTTTCTTAGTGGAGTAACATTCCTACGTGTTTAGGATAGGTGTAAGAGAACCCAAGCGACATACTATTCCTTCTTTCCCAACACAAATGAACACATATCTTTTGTCTCGAGCTACTTTAATGTGGGAGCAAGCCCCTTGTGGCACTCACTCATTAGCTGCTCTAAGTCGAGCTGATATACGGCCTTGCTAGTATGTCACCCCTGCTCACTTGTCTAGTAGATGTGAGTCCTCGTGCTTTCTTTTGGACTTGACCATTACAAACCAATGAGAGCCTTAGTTTGGTAGGTCTTATTGTGTAGTTAGTAAGCTACCCCTTGTTGACTTCGTTTAAGAGGATGTAAGCCTACATGCTTTCTTCTTGAACTAGGCATCATGAACTAACTAGGTCGAATATATCTGAGGTTTAGTGGCTTTCCTCCTAATTACTTCAAGCTTGGGTTTTGTCCTTACATAAGACTCCCCGCTTAGTAGTTTCCCTAAGTCGATAGCCTATCGAGAAGACAAACTATCCATGACTTCGCTTTGGAGATGTATGTCTACGCCTTCTATCTATAGGCGATTATTGAAAATCGATGGGCACCTTAGGTTGGTTGGTTATCGCCATGCTGATGGAGACCCACCCAATGGATACACTACTCTTGGTAGATGTGAGTCCCCATGCTTTCTACTTGAGTTGTCTACCAAATACCTATAGGCTTTTTTTACAAGGTTTTGGATAACTCCCCCAGCAGCACATCCCTTGTGGGCATTCTATTTGGATCACATCCTTAGCGACCCCATTTAGATACTACCCTGGTTACTCATGGATTGGACAGTCCCCCTTACCTAGTGGCCACCCCTGTGATTGGAGAATTTGTTCAGTGGATCGCAGATTCTCCAGGTCCAATAAGTGAGATAGGACTAAGCGATATAAGCTCCTTCTCTGTAGTCCCTCACAAACCAATAGGGTCCACACAAACATAAAATAAACAAAATATATCTTTGGTTGTGGATTAGGAATCCAAGCCACCAATGACCACTTTCCCAAGTAGACATCATATCTTTAGGGCAGCACTGGTAAAATTTCTTATAGGAATTGCCTGACTACTTTGAGTTGACTCTTAGTAGTCACCCTTAGGTCAGGTTTAGCTTGTTGTGCCACCAACAAGTTATCCGATGATCATCTTTTCTTTGAAAGATATAAGTCCATCATGCATTCTTTCTAGCATGATCATTGCATACCGACAGACAACCTTAGGTCGGGTTCAATTTATTGCACAAGCAATCGAACACCCCAGTGGTTTTTTGTTTAGGATGATGTGAGTCCCTACGCTTTCTTCCTAACTTGACCATTGCAAATTGAAATGAACCCCTTTGGTTGGTTAGTTCTACCTCATGGCCGATAGACTATCCCTTTGGATTGGTAAATCTAAGACAGGTCTAGGCTGATATTAGCCCCTTCTCAGTCGATCCATCATAAATCGAGGGGATCCATCAAATTAAAATAAATGAAATTAAAACAAATGCAAATTCAATCAAATGACATTATCTTGACTGTTTCTGAGTTGATAAAAGTCCCCTAGAGGCATTCATTCAGCAGTCGCCCTAGGTTAGGTCAGATTTGTTGCATCCAACATATCACCCGAGCAATTGTCCCTTGCTTTCTGGAGATGTAAGTCAATAATTCTTTCCCCTTAGCACAACCATTGTACACCGAAAGGCAACCCCTTAGGTCAGATAGTTCTACCATGTGGCCGATGGACTACCCCTTTAGATTGATAAATCGAGATATGGTGACATGGCCCCTTCTCGCGATCCATCGCCGGCGGTACATCTTAAAATCCAAAACTTAAACAAATAATCAATCGATTTCTCCCCAGTGATACATTAATCATCCCGACTTCCCCAGTGGAGTCAATCAAATCCAATTCAAACTTGCATTCCTTAAAAGATATCCAAACCCTCCTTATCCCTAGTGGATAACCTGAACCTGCTTCTCTAGTGGAAGGTTCATGCATGTATCCCTGGTGGGTTATACATCCTAATCCCCAGTGGATACTCTACCCAAATCATACCTTGCATCCAAATCCAACTTCTTATCCCCTAATCTTGAACTGCTTATAGTGGAAGGTTCACATGGTTGATCCCTTGGTGGATCCCTTCTTCCTCCTTTATGCCCTTGGCATGAGTGGAGTTGCATTGCACTAAGATCTTGATTCCTTCTACACCTTAGGTTTAGGAGTAGATCATTTTTGTTAGTGCTTGTGATCCTTCAAACATTGTTGATCATTTCAGTCAACACCAATATGTGCAGTGTGCCTATTGGGCGCCCTTTGTTGACCTCATTTTTGGAGTGAGCTCTCAGCTTGCTCATCATAGGTATAGGACTCTTATATACACTCATAATTTCTTAGTCTTAAGATAATTCTAGTGATTAAGTGAACATTTAATTTAATCCAAGACTTAGAAGAGTTAGCCATAGGGATAGTTGTGCCTTAGGGATTTAGGAGGGACTTACCCTATAGCCCAAACCCAATCCTTGCTTCCTTCTTTCAAACCAAACCTCAAATTCAAATTCAAATTCCAAAATTAAATCCAACTATCCAAGATTGAAATCCATCACCAAATTCAAACTCCAAATCCATTCCTAGGCCCTTTGATTTTATCTTATGGACTTAGCCTTAACCAAATTCAAATCAACCCCAATCCAACTAATTTTCTCAATTATCAAATTCAATCTCAAATCAAATTCAAAATCATAAATCAATTTCAAAATTCCAAATGATTGAAACCCATGATTAACTCCAAATTCCAAAGTCTCCTCCAAAAGCCATATGCACCACCTTCATGTGCTTAGCCAAAACTCCTTCAAACCAACTCAAACTTGGCTGATTTCTTTATAAATCAATCATTCATTCATTTATGTTCACAAATATAAATGAAATCTGAATTCAAACCTTTCAAATTAAATCAAAACAAATCAAACCAAATCAAGACCTTTCTTAAGCCATATGGACCTACCTCTATAAACTTAATCAAAACTCCTTCAAACCAACTCAAACTTGATTGATTTCTTTATAAATCAATCATTCTTTCATTTATACTCATAAATATAAATGAAACCCACACTCTAATGACCAAAAATAAATCAAACCAAATCAAAACCTAAGTTAGCCCTTTCAACCTACATCCCTAAGCTTAATCAAATTTGCTTCCAAATCTCCAAACTCAAGTGATTTTCTCATAACCCATTTAGATCTTCATTTATATTCACAAATATAAATAAATATATAAATTCAATGACCAAAACCAAACTCAAATCAAATCAAATTTATTTTGGCCAAACTTTTTGAACACTAAATGAAACCCAAATCAACTCAAAACTCATGGATTTCATCATGATTCAATCATCCCTTCAGCATGGATCCAAATATAAACATAAACATACCCAAAACACAAAAAAATAAACACCACACAATAATAGTAGGTGCGATCATGGACATATTAAGCAAATAAATCCAAATGTAAACACAAGACATGGATCAAGAGAGTAGAAAAGATCATTCATGGAGGAACTAATAATATTAGGGCAACAAGAAATTAGTTATAGATCTAGATTACTAGATGATAATTTAAAATACAAATATTTTAAAACTTAGTTTTAACCATGCACATAACTAAGAAGGATCTTCATTTGGGCTTCAAGATGTATATATCTAATTGAATTCCAAAATCTCCCACTACAATCATTATTTACCTTGATGTTATGAGGCATTTTGGGTAATCTCTTTTATAAAGCATCAAAGATAAATTGTGGAATTGATTGTGAGTTCTTTGAAAATAGAGGTGGTGTAGATGAATAAAGCATATAACATGAGAGTTGCAAAATCATCATATGATTGAACAAAGCTCACCGTTATAGATAAAAGGTACAATTGAGAAAACATGGATTGTTGCACATTTGATGACACTTGTTTCAAAATAAGAGATCTAAAAGTGATGTGTCATTGTTTGTACATCATTAGAGAACAAAGTGAGGAATATGCTTATGGATGGAGTGGCTAGGACTACAACTAATGATTTTTTTAGACATGTTTATAACTATGCTCAAATGAACTAGTGTTGAAGAAGGTTTTGTCATCACTGTCTTCAAAATTCTAGGCACTTTAGATGAAGCAAATCTAGTAGATTTAACACTGGCTACATTAAATGAATTTATGGCTATATATGTTAATTTATTTGTGATGAAAAGCGCCTATATAAAACTACCTTTAAAGTACCAAGAATTATGATCTATGAACAAATGATTGCATATTTAGAGTAACAACACAATTAGTTTTGTTGTAGATTGATGGGAAAATTAGGGTGTTTTAATGGAATGCCTAGTTAGAGGCAATCGTGATAGCAAAAGAATTGGAGTTTGTATGTGTCTATCATTTCAACATGCGCCTTCATTATTTATCTTGTGAGAACTTGATGGAGACCATGTATTGAGGAACTGAAGAAGGTTGATGTCAAGTTAAAAAAGATTGATGTTAAGTAAAAGTAGGCTGATGTGAAGATGAATTAGATTGTTAATGAGGTAAAGTAGTTTATTACTAAATTTATGAGAATTATTGTAAATCAAAAAAAGATAAATAGTGTCCTCAAGGTAATGAAGAATGCTCTTTTATCAAGTTGGTCAAAGATCAAAATCATTTTAAAGACAATTGAGGATGAGACTTACTGAGTTCAAAAGAGAATAGTTTTACATACAAGGGGATATTGATTAGTTAAATAAAGGGTTATCACTTTATGAGGAGAAAATGATCAATGCTATAACAGAAGTCTCAACATCATTTAAAAGACTAGTGAAGTATGATGAAAGTCCTTATATTGATTATAATGGAAGAAGACTTGCATTGAAGGCTAGACAGTGTAGATGCACAATTATATTTGAACAATTTTAAAAAACTTGAACACCTTAACTTTATTACATACATCTAGATACTTTGTTGAATTGGAGATTATAGTGCATATCTCAAAAATAATAAATATTAGTCAACTTTTGGTAGCTCAATAAGTATTGGTGGTTCCTTAGATGCCCTTGATGTTGGTAGACCACGTCCCTCAACCAACCTTTTATTTTTGAGTGGGAAAAATAGAGGTAGGCAATGGAACTCCTAAGATTATTAAGTTAATGCACTCATTGGCAATCACAAGGTAGAGACCCTCCTCTTGTGAGGAGATGGAAAGAAAGGCAATCAATGCAGTTGGATATTCTAACAAGCATTTTGTTCACCTTTGAAAAAAAGTGAAAAAGTAATTTTAATATATATATATATATATATATATATATATATATATATATATATATATATATATGGAAGCAATGATATTTTTTTCCACATAGCTATTAAGATTTAGAATGGTATATTTTCTTTATGAGTAGCACATGTTTTGTAACTCATAAATTCATATGCAAAAATGGGATATGTAGCTTATGTTTGTAAGCCCACATTAAGCTAATAATATCCAACCTAAGGTTTCTCTTAAGTAGGAGGGTGAGATTTACTTAGGAGTTATTTGACGGATCAACCCTAAATCATTTTTAATATTTTCTAGAGAAAGTGGATATAAGAAGTAATGACGTCAAAAATTTATATAATTAAAAAATAATAAAGTAAAAAAATTAAATTATTCAATTTGTTGTCCTTAGCTCATTTTGATATGGTTTATGTATTTTGAGTTGAATGGGCGTTACATCAATACGATGACCAAGGTATATAATATTTACAATTTGAAGGTATTTCTTACATGCTTTTTAACCATTTCCATAGTATCTGAGTGGTTAGTCGTAAGGCCTTATGTATGCTTTTGTTATTTGAATTTGAAGGGTGTCCTCCATTCTCAACTTCTATTTCTATTACATATATGCTGATTGAGTGTCAATGCTAGCAAAGCTATTAAAGTTGTATCCCAAGAGGATTGGTTGATCACATTATTTCTTAAAGACCATAGTAGCATTACCTACCCTTCTTTTATAGAGAATGCCATGATTGTAAAAGTTGAAGAGTTAGCCTAGCCATATTTTTTTTAGTGATATTTTCAAATGGGACTGGATATCTTATGCAATGAGGAGGCCAAAGATGTATTATTAAGTTTTTTTGTAAATATATAATCCACCCATAGTATTAACCTTATTTTAAGAGAGATGAATTTATAATTGTTTAATACTATTGACCTCCATGTATGTGTCATAAGTCGGGTCAAGCCCACAAGTCAAATTTGATGGACTTGGGAAATGATGCGTAAATCGGAGCTCAAAATGCACTTGATGTCTCCGAAAATGGTCAAAATTACCTTCGATCAATGAACAAACTTCCCCATCATATTCAGAACATAAAAATTAGTCGAGATATAAATATTGCATAATCTAGTGATCAACCCATCAAGCGATCGAGCTATCAATGTGTCGATGGGCATATCGGAGTCAGGAAGCTGCGATGATATCCGAATGACCTCCGTTCATAAAATTGATCATGTTGTTAGCTTCAAAATGCCAAAAACTACCAAATTAGATGGTCCACGCTCAATTCAGACGAGTTTGTGCAAATGTCGAGTGATCAAAAGTGACAGCATGTAAATTGACGTTGAAATGCACTAGATATCACCAAAATCAACCCAAATGATCTCTAATTGATGAACGGACTTTGCCATCATGTTTAGAATGTTGAAACTAGTCAGGATATAAATATTACACAACTTGATGATCAATTGATCAAGCGCTCGAGTCATCAACGTGTCTGCATGCATATCAAGGTCAAGAAGCACCGACGCAAATCAACGACTTTCATTCATGAAATTGATTATATTGTTAGCTTCAAAATATCAAAATCTATCAAATAGGACTATTTGCACTTAATTCGGGCTAGTCTGTATGAAAATTGAGGGGTCAAAAGCATCGACGCACATTTTGGAGTGACTCAATTTGATCTTGAATCAAGCGACTCCGATCATGAAGCAGTTGCGTTGCGTTGTATCGCAATAACCTTAAATTGATATATGTATTGATTATTTAATCATGTTGGCATGAAATTCACATCAAAGTTGATTAATTAATTTAAAAATCAATTTTAGAAAACCTAACTCCCTAAATTACCCTAAGTTTCACTCAAATGAACCAATCTAGCCCGTCGCTTAGATTCCTCTCCATGCAAACCCGAACCCGTTGCATGAGAGCCTCCTCTGTTCTCCCTCATGCATGGATGAGTCACACCTCTCTGACAGATTTTCTCTCATCCTTGAGCTCTTTCTTCCCAACCAAATCATAGGCACTTCTTCAATCCACTTTCTTTCTTCTTCTTCATCCAAAATTCTTTCTAACTAAAGTCTTTCCATTTCTTCCAAATTGAAATTTATAGATTATTCTTCATCTCAAAGTCAAACCGAAACTATCTTCCTCTTTCCTCACAAAGCTAATCCACATTTCTCTAAATTTTCCTGAATTTTCCTTTCATTTCATCTCAATCCTTCCATAATCGAGAATAACACCATCATTAGTGAGTTCTTCTTTTGGTTTCTGCCACCTCCATTACCCATCCAATTTTGCTTCATGGAGAAGAACATCATCATTAGGAGGTTCTTCTAATTTTGGCATCTCCATTTCCATTTGACCCTTCTCTTCCGAGAGAAACACCATCATTAGGTGGGTTCCCCTCTTGGATTCTGACATTGCTAATTCTGCCTCTCTGTTGAACATTGTAACATGTAGAAAAATGAGTCAAAATATGTGGGATGTGTGATGTGGATGTATATGCTTGTATTTCTTTGTAAGTTTGAAGACCTCATTATGCTCATTAGGGTGCAATGAGATGAAAAATTGGCTATGGTATCGCAAGACAATGCTCGTTATGCTCAATAGGGCTTACCGAGTAATCCAACATCAGTTAGATGTAGCTCTCCCTAGCTAAAATGCTACCGAAATTTCATCAGAATCTTGTGACTTAGAAAAAAAATGGAAAGTAAAAGAATCGGCTTAAGAATGTCAAGCAATGGCTAAAGCTAAAATTCAAATTAAAAACTTCAAACAAAAAAGGGGAGGGAAAATAATATACAACGAACACAAAAGTAAAACAAAGAAGAGGGGTGAAAAGCACTTACAAAATGTATCTAAGCAGAGTTGAAAGCCCACTAAAATTTTTAGCCGCTCTCTTTCAAATACTCTAACTCCAACCCTTCAAAAAAATGGAATGGAATGTAAGACTCCCTCTTGGCTTTATTTATAGAAATTAGAAGGAGCAGTGAAGGGCCCACTTTGAAAAAAAAAAGAGAGAGGCAAAATGAATGTAGGAAAGTTTGAATAAGTCTCATGCATTGTAGCATAACTAACTTAATGCAAGCACTTAAAATTTTGATATTCAAGTTTTAGCTTTAATACCTAAAACATTTGCAAGGAGGGATCCTATGGATTTGAAGGGTGAATTGAAAAGAGAAAATATATCTATATTTATAATATGGGTCAACCTACTGGTAAGCTTGAAATATCTAGGGATGTTTCATAAAAATTTATAGAAACACATAATCTTATTTATGAAAATAAGAAACAAGTCAAATGAGGGACCTTCAAAAAAAGGAGGAATCATCTTAAACGATATACTCTATTGATTCACAGAAGTAACTCTTAGAAGCAAATCTTCATTTAAAATAACAAATTAAATCATCTTCTGAATCTATAGCTTCAAAACACATCGCCACCAGATCTGCAATTCTTTGTACAGGTAGACAGAAGGCGACACTAAACTAAATGCTTCACGAATGAAGGAGCTTTTCTTCAATACAAAAATTAAGGAACTTCATTCTAAATTATGATGTTCAAAATCAATGAAATCACTAATTAGGTGAAATTATCTAAGCTATAAAACCTGCATGTGCTCAAACATAGAGATTTATAGTGCAAATTTTATTGTCTGAAAAGGTAAGGGGTAAATTGGAATCAATTAAATATTAATCTAAAAAATCTAATAAGATACTAGACCAATTTACAACATCTTCTATGTCACCGGATTTACAACACTTCGTACAAGCAAACAAAAGACATTGATTAAAGCATGCTTAAATTCACTCGCATGGGCCCCGACACTATGGTGAATGCTTAAATTCAAGTGTCTGAGGATGTTGTGCGGTTTGCTTCTGCTTAGTCTTAGGGTCGATTAATAAAACCTAAAAAATTTATTATAAGTATTTCAACTTAGTAAAATATCCGAGAAGCTAATTCTGTCATATGATAGTAGATCTGATCTTCTGTTAGGAGCTAAACAAAGTTGACAAGAACTAAAGCTCAAATATATTTGAGTTAATCAATTAGCTACCTCGATGATGGTTATGTGTTGAATCGATTTCAATCGGAGGGGATACTTCCATCAAAATGTGATTCTATTTTCAAATCTAACTCAAATTAAATATCAATCGAAAAACTGCTTAAATGAAATTCAATCATTAAAGCTTAAAATAAAACTCAATCTATCCACCTTCAGTAACTATTTGCCAAAGGTGACAAATTAAGAAAACTCTAGCATATAAAGGAGCCAATGTCAAATCAAGTGTTCTGTTATATTCAATCTCAATCAATCTCTTGCCAGTAAGGATGTCATGTCCTCCGACTACGGCTTGGCCAATTTTAGATGATTTTGACGAGTCCTTTGATCGGTTTTTGGTAAGGCTCCATTATATTACGATCACGATATAACCCATATCCCCAATGGCTCGCCTTTGAGTTGTAATCATATATACTTCATAGGGCAAACAACCCTCTAATTAAGCTTGTCTCCTAGACAAACACCACCCTGATCTATAAGGATTTCTTGGATGACGTAACCCATATGTTGCTGATAAGAATCCTTCGGTCAGGTTGGGTCGACTACCTCCTCAGACTAAGTAGACTAGGGACCATGATGGCCCGGGATGACGAAACCATGGGATATAAATCGGGAAAATCATCATTGTCCCAACCATCATGTTTAAACTAAAATGATTAATTTCATAAATTTTAAATTTTAAACTCCACATGTTGCTACTATATGCTACGCATTTAGTGATCTAACAACTAGCCTTAATCGAAAGTTCTCTCTCACTTATTGGGAGAGATAATTAACTATAGGGGCTTGCCTATAGGAAACTTGGAACCAGATCTAAAGTCCTCACCAAATGAGGATGAAATCTTTGGGTAGTGTCTTATCTACTATTCCATCTGCCTTCTAAAAATTAAACCGACAAACCATAACTCACACTCTCTTCAATTCAATTTGTCGAGAGGTCGATGGTAAATTTTCAGAGCCCATAGATTTCTAGTGACTCTTTTGGGGATAAGATTCTCTTTCCATCTTTGGCTAGTCATATATGTGCTATAGGAGCAATAAATTTTTGAAAATTCAAAAAAAAAATAATGATTTAGATGTGTAATAAGTTCCAATTACTAATGTATGAGGCTCTATGTCGAATGAATTATTATGTAGAATTTCTTTATTACACTATTATTTTATTCTATACTCCTGCATTTTGAAAATATGGGGTTAAAATAATAGCTAATAACTAATCCCCATCTTTTACTTTTGTAGAATGGATCTATAGAGCACTCCTATTCATTTGCAAATATCCGCTAGCCAACATCATCATCAACACAGGAGATGTCGGGGCTATAATTCAATTTGGTAGTTTGAGTTTCTCGGCTATCGTAGCTGCAACTCCTGAAGTACACACTTGTGGTACATTCGTCCGAGGCCATGCTGGAAGGCCTCAAGTTATTGAAGCTCCTACTAGCCATGTTTGCTAACCAGTTCAGTAGCTAACCATTCAAGGAGTTTCTCAGAGAGAACTTCGGTTTTAAAAGGCTAGGCCAATCTGAACCCCCCGTGAAGAAAAGAACTATCAATGGGTAAACTATGTCTTTAATGCCTCATGGTACAGCTGCTCCGCCAATTGAACCTTTTGTACCTGGAAAGCATGATCATGAAGCTTCCTCATCAAGGAGTAAATTATAGAGAAGATGGAGAAAATGAGGGCTCAGATCCCCTTTAAATGACTTAATGAACAAGTGATCAAAAGCGAGTATTTCTACCCCAACAACTTTGACAATCTAAAGTGGGTAAAAAGGTATAACTCTACTAGTGAAGTAAAGCCTCTAGACCCAACCATATCAAACTCCACCACCAGGAGATAGCCCAAACACTATCTGTAATAATATATAAAGTTTTCAAAGTAGCCAAGGATAGAGGATTAATGAAAAGAAGATTTCAGAGGCCTGTGATGATGGAAAATATTGAAGCTCCACCAAGAAAGTTGTCATCTCTTCTGGTAACTAGCTATCGAGCCCAGTACGCTTCACGCGGTGAGCATCAAAGTGTGAAACTTGGACCCTACGCCCAAGAATCCAGTGCCGAAAGGTCCCGGTAAAAAAAATAAGCAGATATGGAGGCCAAGGCCCCATAATGAAATCCTGAAGAATAGAAGAGGTGTCACATTTGATACATATACTCAAAAATCTACCTCAAAAATAACTCATCAAAAGTGGATAACCAAAAGAAGGGATATCATTGATGAAAGAGATGGTCGACACTGAGAATCCGGGGATCCCATCTATCGATTCACCCTCACAAGAGAAGGTTGACTTTGATCGCCCTTAATAGAAGAAGTGTTTATTCGTACATTGAACCATAGATCCACTAAAAATGTCAAGATTCATGTGCAAAAGAAAGTGATGAAAAGATACTATGAAAGTAGAAGTCATATGGTCGAGATATAGATGAACTCTCCGCCAAGACCGGAAAGAACATAAATCCAGGGAACCTGAACCTAAATTTGAAGCTTATGAAGAAGAGTCTTCACAGAAGAAAGTAGAAGATGAACCTTCAATCTTTACTAAAAATGAAGATGAAGAAGATCAGGATAAAAAAGAAATCATGAGTGTCGAAGCTATCTATATGGTTGAACCAAAGGAAATGATCAGCCTGTACACGCTTTTATTATCAGCATCATCATTCAGCCCTATCAATAACTGCCCCTACAAATGCACAAGGAGAAGGATAGTCAAGCACTTCCCCTGAGGATGAGCAAGGAGCAGAATAGTAACAAGAAATAGAAGAAGAAGAAGAAGTGCATGTACTTGTTGACACTGTGGCACTAGCTAGAGAGCAAAGAGAAATGCAGCATAAAATGGACGTCAAAGATAAGAAAATTGCATAGCTCGGTGCGAAGATGAATGACATGATGGTGCAAATGAATATCTTAATGGAGATGTTGTATAAGAATATCACATCAAGTGCAGCACATGTTTTGTCTATTAATCAATAGGCAGCTAATAATACCACTTCTATACCACCAGTCACTTTGGTACCTCAAGTTTCTATAGTGCATGCTACACATGAAGCGAGGAATGAAGTTAACAAACTACCTCTTCATAATAATTCAAAATATTAGCACACTGAGCGAATGCGCTAGAAATAATAATTAATGAAAATATAAAGGCAATCATACTCGAGCAAAAAAGTTGGTGAGTAAGCCCTTACCCTTGAATATGATGTGTGTACTGAAAGGTTACTCAGTGCTGAAATTTAATACTTTGAGTGGGCTTGGTAATCCAAAGCAACATTTAGCCCAATTTAAAGCTACTTGTGGTAACACATGAGGGAATAATGCACGCTTTTCATCAATTAGTTAACCTTAGCTTTTATGTAATTGTTGAATGATTTGGTTAAAACCTTTACTAAATTAGAGACTATATTTATGAAGAGGTTAAAGTAACCGAGAAAATCACAATCGACCTTGCCTTGGAAAATGAGAAAAGATGAGTCATGATAAAATTCTAACCTCCTGAAGTGAAAAGCACAGAGGAAGAACATGTGATCCAATTGTTAATGGGCAATATGGATGATAAAATGACACCATTTATATGTATGGTGTCAATTGTAACATTCCAGGAGTTGCTCGATAGGGTGACTAAATTTGAAAAGCTGAATCGCCCTAAGTCTGAAATCTATGGAGATAAAGCAAAGAGAAACAAACCTTTAGACTCAAGAAGAAATGAAATTCATACCGCTTCCTACAGCTCAAATGGAGAAAAGCGGGTGATATATAATGTGGATAAAGGAAAACAGCTGATGTTCAATGATGATAAGGGTAAGAAGCCTATCTATTCTAATCCAAAAAATTGGTATTAGAAAATGACACAAATCTTAGACTTTTCAAAGTGGTGGGGAGCATCCAAAATAAGAAACAAGAGATGATGAGGGAATGTGGCCATCTCTTAAGGAAAAGATGAACAAAAAGAATATTCTTTAGAAGAGACAAGGTGTGGCTAAATTATTTTGGGAAAGCAAAGTCTACAATTACAAAGTTAAAAGGCCTAAAGAAGCTGATCATGTCAGTAATCCAAATTATTTTCCCTATCATCGGATGATCAGTCATCCTATTGAAGATTTTTATGTCTTCAAATATTGGCTAGAAAGGAAGTATCGATGAGGTTAATTTACACTATCCAACAATGTAATAGTCAACCCTAAAAGAGAATCTACAAGGATGATTATGTCCTCTTCTGTATCATCCATCAAAGATAAAAAGAAGGAGAAATTAGTTCAGACTACAAAATGGAAATGGTAGTCTCCGAAAAGACTATTAAAATGTTGAAGCAAGCATGCCCCTAGTGTTAAGTGGAAATCACCACTTGAACCTATATTGGACTTAAAGAGAGATACCTAAATCAAGTATTTGGGCTTCTAGTATTTTAATAAGGCTACTTCATCACAGATGAGGACAATCTACTAAATGCACCTCATAAATCAAAGAAGCCGCCTAAGAAAAAGAAGATCAAGAATAACTACAACTCAAAAGAATATTAACAATCTAGAGGATTATCACCAACCGGTAAGACAACCATTTAGGCTTGCAGACTTTATGACTAAACTTCGCATTGCTGAATCAGATGAAGAAGATAATGGTGAATCTTGTCTAGTAGAGACATACCGAATCATTTACATGATATCATATATTCTTCAGCATCAGTTACTCTAAAATGACATGGGTAGTCTGACAGACTCGACCAACCTGCCAAAATTCTTATGAAAAAAATAAGAAGAGCCTGAAGAGTTAACATCTGAATTTTGTTTTATGACTCAACAAGACAATAACAATTTAGATGAAGATCTATGTTTTTTCGATAGAGAAGAGTCAGACTCATCAAAATCATCATGTATGAAACATAAGAAGTTAAAAAATGAGTCTAGCCCTTTTGGACAATCCTCTAAAATAAGAAGAAAATTTGAAGAAACTACCTCTTCAGAAGAATCTGAGCAAGACAAAGTTATTCAAGTTGAGAAGTGGTAAAATCTTACCACCTTCATCAAAGAAGGGAAATGTAAATAAAGACAAAGATAAATAAATTGAAGTCAATGAAGATATCATTTCTAGAAATCCTAGAATAAAGCCTAAATCAAGTGAGAAGATAAATTATAATATTCTATCACATCTAAGAAAGATCCCCACACAATTAAGTGTGTATGGCTCTCTTGATGTCAAAAGATATCCGAGAAAATTTGATATAGGCTCTCAAAGATCCGGGGAGTTATGAAGCTTACTTTGCTAAAAAATGCATGACCGAAGCATTGCAAACTCAAGATCTCTCAGTAATCACATTTTTTGGGAACAGCGGGTCACAACCATCCTCTATATGTTACTGCAAAGAGTGATGGTAGCTCGATCAGCCGAATATTGATTAATCTATGTTCTTCTATCAATCTTATGAGTCTAAAGGTATTAAGAGGATTATCACTTGATATCCAATATCTTGGGATGGATAAGTTGATGGTTCATAGTTTCAATGAAAAAGGGTAGAAAATCACGGGTTCTTTTATTCTCCGCTCAAGTTCGGGATTTATATGCGAAGTTTCATGTAATCATGTCGATGATACATCATTTAGAGCTCTCTTGGGCCGATTGTGGCTGCATGAGTAAGACATGGTCCCATCAACTATGCATCAGTGTATGAAGTACCTAAAAGAAGGAGAAGAATTCAAAATTCTTGGTAACCTACAACCATTCTCCATTAATGAAGCAAAGATTTATAAAGATGAAAAATATTTCATTCCTAAAGAGCCTAAGCCAATAGAGCTTCTTGAAGTGGTAGCATCAACCTCAAAAACTAAAAAGAAATTTTACAAAGTGAAAGAGTAGAAGCAAAGAGGAAGAAAGAAGGCAATGTCGACTCTAAAGTACTTGATGTACCTAAGTCAAGAAAATTAGTTCCTCATTTGGGAAGAAGAAGGAGAAGATATTCCTGGCAAACCTAAGAGAACTTATAAGCTTTCAAGAAAGGTAGAGTAAGAAATATGTGATTCTGGTTTAAACTATGATTTTGAATCTACTTATGAAAATAGAGTTCAGATGGTTGCATCAAGGACGATAGCTCACTTGGCAGAGTCAGATGACCCACTCAAAAATTATACCCATCCCTCGGTGCTTCAAAGAAATCAGTCCACTAGAGGTTCATAATATTGAAGAATTGATAATATTCTATGTGCCACCGAGTGAGTGGAGCAGGAACTCTACTTTACAAATCTAAAGAGTCTCAGCCTCACAATTTTGATTAGCTTGCTCAACATGAAAATTATGATGAGATAGTGCTAACAATAATATCAATGTATTATCTACAAAAATTACAAAGAATGATGCATAAGCTTAGAATTCATATTAGAACTATTAAACATAGAACTCAAATCATTAACAAGATGTGGAGCCAAAGAAGTTCTCAAGCATCATAAAGAAGTGAGAAGGTTATCACTAAAGGTCTTAGGTTCATCCATAAATCTCATCAAAATAATGCTTCTTATAATGTAATAGAAGCTGAGGTCAAAACTAATAATGATGAAGAAGAGGATCTACATGAAATTCTTCTCGCAAATGATGAAGAAGTATATGCTGAGTCGGCGCCTGAAGAACTCGAAGATGGTGGACAAACAACTACCATGGATGAACTCAAAGAAATCAACCTAGAGTCAAGATAATTCCCATCCAACTTTCTGTGCCCTTTACTTGATTAGAAAGTTGAAGAGTTAAAAGTACTACTTTGTGAATTGGGATTGATTTGCTGGACATATTATGAAATGCCGCTTATCCCTTAATGTAGTTCATAAACTAGCTATTAAACTAGATGCAATTGTTAAGCAAGCTCCTAGATGAATGAGATTGAGATTGAAGAAGGTAATTATAGAAACTAAGAAGTTAATCAAGGGCTTCATCCGGGAGGACAAGTATGATTAGGTAGCCAACATTATCCAGTTAAGAAGAGGAACATCTATATTGACTTCCGAGACCTAAATATGGCGTGCCCAAAAGATGACTTTCCACTTCCAATATTAGAACTACTAGTGGACAACACTTCCAAATATGACATATTCTCATTCATGGATGGATCATCGGGATATAATCAAATCAAGATGGTGCCTAAAGATGAGAAGCACACATCATTTAGGATGCCAATTGGCATATATGGCTACATAATCATGCCTTTTGGCTTAAAAAATGCTGGAGCTACATACCAAAGAGCCATGATGTATTTTTTGATGAGTTGATTCATCGAAGGTGGAATGTTATGTTGACGATTTGGTGGTGAAAATCTTAAATCATGAAAACCACTTTGAAGACTTGAGAATTATATTAGAAAGAATTAGAAATATGATCTCAAGATGAATCCTCTAAAATGTGCATTTGAGGTATCCTCCAAAAAATTCTTGGAATTGTATGTATAGAGGAATTGAAATTGATCCCACTAAAATCAAGGCAATTATGGAGTTGCCTTCTTCCCAGATGAAGACCTTCTTCTCGGGGACTTGGAGCACAACCGCCCCCTCTACATCACAAATGACATGGACGGTTCGGTTCTCATAGATTTAAAACATGAGTCTAAAGATGCTTGCCTATTTGAAGATCAACATCGCTACACTTTGAGGAGATCGGATGATGTTGAGAGGATTCATTGATCAAGGTGAGCGGGCTTTAGGTTTACCTTTGGAGATCGGTGACTAGAAGACTAAAGCCAAGTTCTACATCATTGATTCAAATACTTCATTCACTGCTTTACTTTGTAAGCCTTAGATCCATCAGAACAAGATCGTTCCATCCTCCCTACATTAGTGCATCAAGTTCAGAAAAGATGGAATTGAATACCACATCAACGGGGATGAAAATCCATTCTCAGTTAGAGAGGTGAGATTTATGAGGATGCAACATACTACTTCCTCAAAACACCCTTTCTCATGAACTTGGACAAAATTTAAATCCAAATATGAAAGAAAAAGAAAATAAAGCAAAAGAAAAGATAAAAGAAAATGAAAATAAAAATAAAAGTCCAAGCAAAAAAAGAAAGGGGAATTGAAGAAGAAATAGATCCGCATATCACATTCCACCCACAGTTCATTCCATCATATGGACATGTGGGTAGGATGGCTTAACCTCCACCAGGCAGAGATAGAGATAGAAATAGGGGAAGTTCCAGGTATGGGAGACCCCTAGTTGGCCATCAACCAATAGATGTTCCAGTTCATAGAGTACCCCTACTTTTCACATAGACTTGGAATCCAGGAGGAGTTTAATGTGATAGTATACCGGCCAACCCTCGGGTTCCATTGGAGGTGACTTTTGATCTAGACAGAGATGAAGACCAGGCCTCCAAGAAAAGCAAAGTATTCAAATTTGGTTTATGTGAAACTATTAGCAAGAGTTGGGAACCTTCTCTTACCTCACTAACATCTCAGAAAGTTAAAGGTTTAATAGTTAAGGAAGTCCCTAAATCTTCTAGTGACATGAAGCAGAAGAAGTTCTTTTTGGGATCATCATCCTCAAGCCCTAAAGTTGATGTAGAGCTTGAGGAGGATACTTTTATAGAATTAATGGAATTACCTTTTGACTTTTACTCGCCTTGTGTTCAAAATCTTATACAGAAAGGTTTAGTTCCTCACACATGGTCCATGCACAAGTCAGTACTTGAGAAGATGGAACATTACAGCAAAGGAAGCACCATCAAGTAAGACTTAGATATAGGGTCCGTCGATGATGAAGATTATTGCCTAGTTGTTACCAACTATTTAGAATTTGATAGGTTCTTCTCACACATTCCAACTCTTATGAGAATGTGTGTTTAGAAACCTTTGATGATCCAGATGATCTCCAAGTAAAAGAGGCATCACCATAATTTGAAGAGGAGATTTATTCAATAATTGACAAGCTTAAAGAAATTAACTTTGAGACAGAAGAAAATCCAAGCCTGACATACATGAGTTTGTTGTTGAATGAAGAAGAAACCAATGACTTTGTTAGGCTATTGGCTGAGTTTAAATACTGTCTCGCATGGAGTAATGAAGAAATGTCTGGATTATCTCCTAACGTAGTAGTCCACAAGCTAGTAATAGATCTAATACCCTATTAAGCAAGCTCCTAGACACATGCGATTAAAAATTGAACAGGTCATTTCAAGTCAAAAAATTGATCGATCATGGAAAAAAATATCCCACTGCTATGTCATCTCATTAAGAAGAAGAATAGCCAAATTTGTATTTACATTAAACAAGGCATGTCCTAAGGATGAGTTTTCCTCTTCCTATACGAGTTTATGACATTTGCCTCATCTCATGGATGGATCATTTGGATATAACCAAATCAAGATGTCTCAAGATGAAAGAAACACTTTTTGAACCCCGATCAAAATCTTATTATAGGGTCATGCCTTCGACCTTAAAATGTCGCTACATACCATGACTGACTTCAAATCGAACTCATCCATCATTAGGTTGAGTGCTACGTTGATGATCTAGTCAAGAGCGAGAAAAAGGAAGACCATCTATTTAACTTGAAGTAGTTTTGAATAAGTTAAGATAATATAACTTCAAAATGAATCAAGTGTGTATTAGAGTAGCTTCAAAAAATTCTTTAAGTTTGTTGTTTGACATGGGAATAGAAATAGATTTGAAAAGATCAAAGCTTTCTAGAAATGCCACCTTAGAATTTAACTCAACTCAGATCCTTTCAAGGATGGCTGGCGTATCTAAGATGCTTTATCTCAAACCTATCTGGGAGATGCAGGCCAATCTCAATACTTGTCAAAAGGATGCTAAGTTCAAGTGGGATGACAAGTGCCGATTTCAAGACATCAAAGAATATTTGGTGAAGTACTAGTTCTAGCAACCCCTATCGGTGCCACTCATCCTCTACACCGCATTGGATGACTCTCGGTTGGCGCCAAGCCAATGATGAAGGGAAGGAGAGTGCTCTCTACCCATCATTTGATTCTGAAGCAAACTATCCACCTATTGAGAAACATTGCCTAGCTTTGATCTTTGCATCCAAAAAGTTATGGCACTACATGCGTTCTCATAAGGTAAACTTAATATCCCAAAAAAATCCACTATAGTACCTCATGACATGGCCAATGCTATTCTGATGTTTGGCTCATTGTTCCATGATTCTCTCGCAGTTCGATATCACATTCGGCATGTAAAAAGCATTTGATTTCGAAGACACCCACTTCTTTGTCGATTAGTGATGATCTCCGATGAACAAATCATGAACGGGGAGGCCGAAACCACTAATGGGAGATGTATTTTGATGGTCGCTTCTTTTCTTAAAGGTGAAGCACTATTCTCCCAAGAAAGGCAGGGGTAAGAATAGTTCTTTTAACTCTAGACTATGATGTGATGAGATTTTCATACTATCTTTCCAACCCCACCACAAGAACGAGTATGAGGCTTTGATTGTGGGAGTTAACCATCATTATCAGTGTCAAGAGCATCAACATCTTTGGGGATTCTCATTTGGTCATCAACCAGTTCACCGAGTTCTACCTCATCCTCGAACCCAAGCTTTGTCATTACTATGAGTATACCATGAAGCTGGCTGGATTCCCAAAGTCACCATCTACAAGGTTCTTGAGCGAGAATGCGCAGATGCCTTGGCCAAACTTGCCAAAGAATTGGCATGTCTGGAAAATGAGTCCATTTCAATAAGGGTCCAAAATAGACATGTCCTATCCCTTATTGATGTTGAACTCATCGAGAAACTTTCTTTAAAGGGGAGGTTACCATTGCCAAAATGGACAAGGAGCTAGATTGGAGGCAACCGTTCATAGATTACTTGAAGACCGGTAAACTACATCAAGTAAAGTCATAAGCCCATCAGGTGAAAGAGAGAGCTCTCTCCTACGCTCTTGTTGATGGCACCTTGTACCGTCCTTTGACCAAATGTGGTTACATTGTTTAGACAAACATGAAGCCCATGGCATTATAATTGAGGTACACTCTGTCTATGAGAGCACATCAATCATCTAAAGATGAAGATGAAGATCGTTGATACGGGTCTTCTATGATTATCGGCATGGATGTAGCTAGAGATCATCAATGTCACCATGGTGTGGTCTCCACCAACCACCTAACATTCTACACTTTGGCTTCATGGTCATTCGAGTGTTGGTACCACATTGTAAGTTTGATCGATCCTCCTTCTTCCAAGGGCATCAGCGTTTCACGTGGGAGGAAGCCATCCCACTCAGAGGTCACAACAAAGATGTGCTTCTTTTCAAACCATATCATATATAGGTTTGGGGTTCCTCGATGAATTATATCCATAATGATATTGCATTCAAAAAATCATGAAGATCAATAGCTTCACTAGAAGACATGGAGATACTCCACCATCTACTACCCAGCAAATGGCTTAGCAAAAGCATTCAACAAAACTCTCATCCATATATTGAAGAATAATCTTGATGACAATAAGTAAATGGAATAGTTGAAGCTTTGTGGGCCTACCATACCAACTCCAACTCGCCTACCCTATTTTCCTTAGTGTATGGGTCCGAAGCCATTCTTCATTTAGAAGTTCAACTCCCATCACTAAGGATATTATTGGGTAACAAGATCACTACAGAATAATGCAAAGTTAAAGAAGAGCTCAAAAGTTTGGAGGAAAGTCATGCAGTGTGCCAAACCTCGAGTTATATAAGGCCAAAATGATTCAAGCTCACAACAAGTCCTCTTCTTTTCCAAGTATGAGAACTTGTGTTAGTCTAAGGAGACTTTGTTAAAAGATGGAGGCAAGTTTGAACCCACTTGGAAGGCCCCTATGTCATAGAGAAGCCTACCAAGGAGGACCTTATCAGCTTATTGATTGTAAAGGGGAACACCCGATGCTTCCAATTAATGGGCTCTATCTAAAAAAATATTACCCATAAAATAAATCATGTTTGAAAATAATCATTAATAAAAAAGAACAAAAACATGATTCCATTCATCAAATCTTCTCTTCTTTCAAAGCATTGTTTGCTTGTCTTACAAATTCATTGTAACGTGTTTACAGTAAGTGTAAGAGTCCCCCAGTGGCATTCTATCCCTCTTTCACAACACAAACACAATCACACTATTAGAATACGTGAGAGAATCAAGAGGCATCCTATTTTGATTAACATAACTAAGTTAGGTGTGAGAGATAACCGCGTCATCCTTTCTTAGTGGGAATCATGTTGCCATTCATGGCATCATTTCATCAAACCCCTAGTGTGTTTAAGGTAGTGTAAGAGTTCTGAGGCATCTTATTCTTTTTAACACATGCATAACAACAAACACATATCTTTTGTCTCGAGCTACTTTGATGTGGGAGTAAGCCCCCGTGGCACTCATTCATTAGCTTCAGTCGGTCACGTACTACCTCGCTAGTATGTCACCCTAGTTTCATTTTGGAAGATGTGAGCCCACGAGCTTTCTTCCTAACTTGACCATTGCAAAACCAATGAGTGCCTTGTTAGTATGGTCTTCACCCGCCTGCTACCTCATGTTGACTTTGAAGAAGTGAGTCCCCATGCATTCTTCTTGAACTAGCCATCATGCTCTAACTAAGTTGAGTATATTTGAGGTTTGTGATTTAGGATAAGTCCCGGGCTCATTTCCTCTTGATTACTTTTGAGTTGATCTAAGTCCCTAGTGGCATTCACTTAGTAGCCCAGGTCGAGACCGTCGAAATAAGATGATTATCCGCAATCTAAGGATGTGAGTCCGAGCTTTCTTCCTGTCGATTGCAAAACCTGAGCACCTTAGGTTGGTTGATGTTCTTTATATCCGACAAGACTCACCCTGGATACACCACTTGAGATATGAGTCCCCATGCTTTCTTCTTGAGGACATCAATACATGTTGGATATATGACTAACCATGTCATCTTCTCGGTTTCGATTAAGCCCTT